>JBCFYV010002255.1:47836495-47860816 GCA_039000515.1 Timema cristinae
ATTATTAAATACTTCTTTCATGATAGCAAAATTCTTCTCACACAGTGGGATGACATCTCTGAAAACATCCTTTCCTGCGAATGCTCCCTAGAAGAACAACAAATGATTAATGGGCATGTCACAGAGTTCAACAACTTACTCATTTAAGTGAACAAGCCATGTGTTTTGTAGATTTCACCTCCTAGAGATGTTAATTTTGAGCACTCCGTGGTAAATTTAGTAGAATTTTGTAAATGTTAGTTATCTATACTAAATAAATTCAGTGTATTATTAAAGATTGTTCCTATGGTATCCAAGCATATTCTAGAATGCTGACATGTAATGCACAATATATTGGCTTCGCCAATTAAGCTACCCGTTAATGGATGAATGGACACCGCCATGACACCGCCATGACACCAACATCCAGAACACTGAAAAACCAGTCTCAGCACATTCCTTCACTCAAAACCTCAACTTTGAGGACAGCTACACTGTCAAGGTGTTGAAATCTTCTAATCAGAAACTAATGCAATATGTTTCATTTAAGAATATGGGAACTACCACATCAATGGATCACGTCTAGAAAAATAATATGGCTGATTTCAACCATGTTGCCACACTAGCATATAACAATGGTATGGTATAGTATAAAGATAAATTTTAAACCATAATAGAAGTTTTAATCCTTCAAAAACTACATTGGCATCACTAAAGTCAACTTCTTGTCCCATGGCATTTAAATATCTGAAGTGTTAGTAAACATATGTTAGTGTTGTTTGTTGTTTCTTAGTATTTGCGCTTCATTATTTACAAATACTAAGACATTTAATTAATGACATAACACAAAAGAAGAATGAAGTGGGTTGCAAAACTTAAAAAAGTAAAATTTTAAACTTAGCCTCAACTTTGCTGTTTTGATGGTCCTTATCATCTGCAGCAAAACGTGTCCTCAGGCTGCGGATAGAGGATACAGCCTTAAAATATGAAGGATAGTAGGAATCTATTGTGGACAGCCAATAAGGGTAGTCCTCTAGTTTGGAGGTTGGGTGTGATGAGCTCTCATCTTAGAAAATAAAATCCCTTCAAGAAACACCCAAAACTTGCCATGGCTGTTGCTGTTCCCGGGGTAAAATAGTTCCCCAATCTGATCTCCAGGTGGGGAGTTCTCCAGTAAAGCTAAGAAAGATATTAGGATTGTGCCGTGGAATGGCACGGGCGCTACACTCAATGAGTGTTGAAGTGAGTATACAAGAGGTTAGATGGTCAGGAGGGTAGAATCAAGCAAATACATGGTTTTAATGGAGGAAATGACACACATATTTTAGGCACAGGAAGAGTTTGTCAGCAGTTAAGGACATAAAACTCACTAACAATAGGATGCCAAGTACAGTGGTAGCAGGGATGAGGATTAATATGGTCATAATAAATGTACATTGTCCTACAGAAGACAAAGATGACCTAATAAAGAATAGTTTCTATGAGGAGCTAGAACACTTATTTGACCAGATCTCATATCATCAAATGAAAATTGTGATAGATGGTTTTAATACTTTAGGCCTACAAAAGGAAAGAAAAGATTGCATGAGGTTAATGAT
Organism: Timema cristinae; assembly: GCA_039000515.1. Lineage (NCBI taxonomy): Eukaryota > Metazoa > Arthropoda > Insecta > Phasmatodea > Timematidae > Timema > Timema cristinae. The sequence goes on from JBCFYV010002255.1 coordinate 47,838,073, forward strand.
AATGAAATAAGATTGATTAATTTTAGCACTTTCAAAGAATCTTATTGTGAAAAGTACTTGCTTCGAGCATAAGGATATTTATAAATATGAGAGGGTATCAAAAAATTTCAAGAGTGGTTCTGTAAAATGAAAACAGAGCGCAGCATGGGTATGTGTGCGCTGGTGTGGTGAGCTGTGACCTTCATCTGTCAGTACGACCAGTGGCTGTGTTACACAGTTTATTTGACGACGTGCATGGTTGCAGTTGAGATTTATTATGGACTGCAAACTTCAGCAGAAAGCAAACATCAACTTCTGCGTTTTACTCCAAAAATCTGAAATGAAGACTTTCCAAATGATGCAGCAGGCTTACGGCAATGAAGCTATGAGCCATCCAGTGTGTTTTGAGTGGCACTCACAGTTCAGGAATGGCAGAACGTCACTGAAAGATGAAGAGAGGTCATAGCATGAGCAAAAACCTGGAAATTGTGGACAGAGTTAGGAAACTGGATGACCATTAAGGATATATCTGACATTGTGAATGTGTCATACAGATCAGTGCAGACAAACTTCCCGTCCGTTTTTAACATGCACCGCATTGCTGCCAAGTTCGTACCCAGGCTTCTGACCCCCCAACTGAAGAAGCATCTTGGCGAAGTCTGTCAGGAACTTCATCAACATGCCTGGATGACCCAACCTCCATGTTAAGGATCATCAGTGGAGACAAGAGTTTGAGCCACGGTTACGATCAGGAGACCAAACAAAAATATTTTCAGTGGAAGAGTCCCAGATCTCCAAGACCAAAGAAGGTGAGGCAGGTCAGGAGCACAGCCAAGTGCATGCTCATCATTTTCTTCGACATTCGCAGGATTGTGGACAGTGAATTTGTTCCCGAGGGTCAGATCATCAACGCCAAGTTCTACTGTCATGTTCTGAGAAGTCTGAGCGAGGACATTCGGTGGAAAAGAACAAAACTGTGGCGTGCGGGAAATTGGATGCTCCAACATGACAATGCACCTGCACACACAGCGATGAAAATGTGTGAATTTATTGGGTGCAACAACATAATCGTCGTTCCTCACCCCCTGTACTCACTGAATTTGACCCCAGGCGACTTCTTCCTCTACCCGAAGATTAAGTTAAAACTCAAGGGTCACCGGTTCGACAGCGTCAATGAAATCAAGCGTGAATCGCAGGCAGTGTTGAGCACGCTTCAAGACAAAGACTTCCAGGGAGCTTTCCAAAAGTGAAAAGAGTGATGGAATCAGTATATCGCTGCAAAAGGGACTAATTTGAAGGAGATGGGGGCCAAATTTAAATCAGGTAATTTATTTCAATTTTTCATCTGAAACATTTTAAACTTTTGGATTACCACTTGCTGATAGATTAGATCATTCGCTTATGATGAGTCATACAAGCTTACTGGATGTCACAAGTCATGCTACAAGCTTACTGGATGTCACTCATACAAGCTTACTGGATGTCACTCAACAAGCTTACTGGATGTCACATCATACAAGCTTACTGGATGTCACATCATACAAGCTTACTGGATGTCACATCATCATCACAAGCTTACTGGATGTCACGTCACACAAGCTTACTGGATGTCACGTCACACAAGCTATGATGTCACTAACAGCTTAGGATGTCACAGTCATCACAAGCTTACTGGATGTCAGTCATACAAGCTTACTGGATGTCATGTCATACAAGCTTACTGGATGTCACGTCACATACGAAGCTACTACTGGATGTCACGTCACACAAGCTTACTGGATGTCATCATACAGCTACTGGAGTCAGTTCAGTTACTGGATGTCATCAACTTCTATTCACAAGCTTACTGGATGTCACATCATACAAGCTTACTGGATGTCACATCACACAAGCTTACTGGATGTCATGTCATACAAGCTACTGGATGTCACGTCATACAAGCTTACTGGATGTCACGTCACACAAGCTTACTGGATGTCATGTCATACAAGCTTACTGGATGTCATATCATACAAGCTTACTGGATGTCACGTCATACAAGCTTACTGGATGTCACATCATACAAGCTTACTGGATGTCATGTCACACAAGCTTACTAGATGTCACGTCATACAAGCTTACTGGATGTCATGTCATACAAGCTTACTGGATGTCACGTCACACAAGGTCACAGACTGCGATTCAGACCATTACTTGGTAGTAGCAAAACTTAGAGAATGTTTGTCAGTAACAAAAAGGGAAATCAGCCAGGAGAGTAAACTTTTAATAGGTTTAAAGCCCTGGAGTGCTGAAAGGATAAGGAGGAAACCATAAATCCAGAGAAACAGTGGGAAGTTGTCAGAAAGAATATTAGAAATGCAGCAAAGAGTAGTGTAAGTCTCTGCAAAAAGAGTAAGAAGAAACTGTGGTCTGACAACAAGTGTTCAAAATTAAGAGAGGAAAGAAGGAAAACAAATTTACATTAGTTAGAAAGTCTTGGCGAATTGAGCATAAACACATTTAGAAGGTAAGTCAGTGCCATATTCAGAAACAAAATGAGATAAAGGATAAAGTTAGTGAAATAGAACAAAATATCGAGAAAAAAAAAACACCAGGGAACTTTTTTAAGGTGTTAACAGTCCAGGTCCAGGTGTCTTTTTTCAATTTTCAGAATATGATAACTAGATGCGGCTAAATCTGTACTAAAACAAATATAATAGCTTTGGTTATTTGATTCTTAAGGCTATAGGAAAAGTTATAAGGCCAGGGTCAATTCAGTGAAAGATGAGAATGATAACTTGATGGCAGATACGAGCGAGGTTTTGAATAGATGGAACAACCACTACAGGCATATTTTGAATGTCCATGAAGGATTAAAATTGTGTGAAGGAGTCAAAATCCATGCTGCCAAACCACTAGTCCTAGATCCAGATATTAGTGAAGTCAAAAATGATATAAAGAAGTAAATATTTACACATGTCCATGTTATTTTAAAATATGAAATTACATAAAAACAACTATTTACCATCTGGCTTTGCTCGATGAAAGCATCCACACATTGTGAGTAGCCTTTGAAATGAGACAAGATGGTCGCTATTTCCTTCATTCTGCCAATGTCAGCTGATCTGTGTGCTTTCACAAACTCTTCAATTAATGACCTCTCTATCTCGTCATACTTGGAAGCAATTTTCTTTTTAGCTTTTTCAAATCTGTGAAAATCAAATATTAACAGTGAAATATCCTTCAATAAATAGTAAAATAGCAAAAAATATAAATTTAAAATAACTTACTTTCCTGAAGGTAGTTCCTGAGCAATGAGGTGCAACTTCTGAATTATGTCTGCTGCTTCATCAATCTGTGAACAATTTGCACACATTTTACTATATACAAGGCTGTACTAAATATTCAAATCATTTTACAAAGTTGAATATGGCTTTATCCATAATCCAAGAACATTATGATTGAACCATTAGGACACATTTTGTTTGAGCTCTATTTATAGAGTATGGCAAGACATTCATTTAATGATGAATACTTATTAATAAATTATATTGGGTATCTTCAGACCCAGACTTAGACTGAAAACAGGATCCAAGCAACAGTGATCAACAGCTACATACTCGTTAAGGATACGTGGGATAAGGATGGAGGTAGAATTTTGGAGTAAATGCATGAACATTTACATGGAGGAGAATGTGAAACCATGTAGGGACAAACACGAGTTCAACCAACCAGGATTCAAACCCTAATTTCCCCCGATATTGACAATTCAGTCCAACACCAGAGAGAGAGGCATTAAACCTAAAATTGCCAAACTCATTTAATATAGGTGTTACTTTCAATATTTCAAATTTTTTGCAAGCTACATAAACTAAAAATGTACTATAGCTCATATTAGCTCTCATTGTAACATGTACAGACATTTCCATCACACCCGTGTACAAAAGGAGGTGGGGTCTGTGTTTATCACTTCACCATCTTTGTAATGTTTTGTTTTAGCAATAATTTGAGATAAGTGATAAGATGCGACAGTTTACAAAAGATTTTTATCCTCTCCATTGATTTTAATTGGCTTATTTTAAACTCTCCTTGAAGCTGTACTTGCGATATCTTTGTCTATCTCCAAATGTTTTGTTTTGTGAGGTTGTTTTAAGATTACCTATATTCATATTGTACCTAAATTGCACGATAAACAAACATATTTCCATTAATTTCCGTGAATAAGTATAGACAATATCAAGTCTTTACTATTATAATCCATTTATGGGGGTATCAAGGATAAAACTATATCGCCCTAAATGTACTAAAAACTGCATCAGTAGTGATATCTGGTAGCTTACCTCTAGAACCTCCAGCTGTTTTAACAGTTAGTCAAGACCTTGAGGTTAGCTTTCATAGACAAATATTATATTTATGTTTAGAGCTAGATTTCAACATTTTGTATAACTTTAAAGAGTGAATACAACCCATCTGAATACATAAGGGTTATCACAGTTCTATCCCGACCCAAAGCATATCAGAAGTGCCCAAAAATACAGTAATGAAGAAAAATAATTACTAAAAAATATATTATTAATCCAGACCTGCCCCTTGTCTGTAAATATTTGAGCCAAAAGAGGTCCGGGGCTGAGGAACTCTGCAAAATAGTTCATCAACTTCTGGGCTTCGACGGCTCTGGCGCGCGGGGTGTTCACGCTTTCTAGCTGGTCCCCCAGGTGAATTACCTTGGCTGCAACATAGTTGATGCGCTCATCCAGTTCTTGAAACAGGCTCATAGAAGACTAAAACAATCAAATTATGTTGTTTTTTACTAAACATGGCAGTACCTGGCTTGATTTTACCCATGCAACTAGAACTGGGGATATTTTAAATGTGACTACTTCCTGCCCCCCTTGTTCTAGACACAGTTTTCACCTCCTCCCTTATTCTAGACACAGTTATCACCTCCTCCCTTGTTCTAGACAAAGTTATCACCTCCTCCTTGTTCTAGACACAGTTATCACCTCCTCCCTTGTTCTAGACAAAGTTATCACCTCCTCCTTGTTCTAGACACAGTTATCACCTCCTCCCTTGTTCTAGACACAGTTATCACCTCATCCCTTGTTCTAGACAAAGTTATCACCTCCTCCTTGTTCTAGACACAGTTATCACCTCCTCCCTTATTCTAGACACAGTTATCACCTCCTCCCTTGTTCTAGACAAAGTTATCACCTCCTCCTTGTTCTAGACACAGTTATCACCTCCTTCCTTATTCTAGACACAGTTATCACCTCCTCCCTTGTTCTAGACACAGTTATCACCTCCTCCCTTGTTCTAGACACAGTTATCACCTCCTCCCTTGTTCTAGACACAGTTATCACCTCATCCCTTGTTCTAGACACAGTTATCACCTCCTACCTTGTTCTAGACACAGTTATCACCTCTTCCCTTGTTCTAGACACAGTTATCACCTCCTACCTTGTTCTAGACACAGTTATCACCTCTTCCCTTGTTCTAGACACAGTTATCACCTCCACCCTTGTTCTAGAGACAGTTATCACCTCCTCCCTTGTTCTAGACAAAGTTATCACCTCCTACCTTGTTCTAGACACAGTTATCACCTCCTTCCTTGTTCTAGACATAGTTATAACCTCCTCCCTTGTTCTAGACACAGTTATTACCTCCTTCATTGTTCTAGACACAGTTATCACCTCCTCCCTTGTTCTAGACATAGGTATCACCTCCTCCCTTGTTCTAGACACAGTTATCACCTCCTTCCATGTTCTAGACACAGTTATCACCTCCTTCCTTGTTCTAGACATAGTTATCAACTCCTTCCTTGTTCTAGACATAGTTATCACCTCCTCCCTTGTTCAAGACACAGTTATCAACTCCTCCCTTGTTCTAGACATAGTTATCACCTCCTCCTTGTTCTTGACACAGTTATCACCTCCTACCTTGTTCTAGACACAGTTATCACCTCCTTCCTTGTTCTAGACATAGTTATAACCTCCTCCCTTGTTCTAGACACAGTTATCACCTCCTTCATTGTTCTAGACACAGTTATCACCTCCTCCCTTGTTCTAAACACAGTTATCACCTCCTCCTTTGTTCTAGACACAGTTATCACCTCCTTCATTGTTCTAGACACAGTTATCACCTCCTCCCTTGTTCTAGACACAGTTATCACCTCCTACCTTGTTCTAGACACAGTTTTCACCTCCTCCCTTGTTCTAGACACAGTTATCACCTCCTCCCTTGTTCTAGACACAGTTATCACCTCCTACCTTGTTCTAGACACAGTTATCACCCCCTCCCTTGTTCTAGACACAGTTATCACCTCCTACCTTGTTCTAGACACAATTATCACCTTTTCCCTTGTTCTAGACACAGTTATAACCACCTCCCTTGTTCTAGACACAGTAATGACCTCCTCCCTTGTTCTATACACAGTTATCACCTCCTCCCTTGTTCTAGACACAGTTATCACCTCCACCCTTGTTCTAGAGACAGTTATCACCTCCTCCCTTGTTCTAGACAAAGTTATCACCTCCTACCTTGTTCTAGACACAATTATCACCTTTTCCCTTGTTCTAGACACAGTTATAACCACCTCCCTTGTTCTAGACACAGTAATGACCTCCTCCCTTGTTCTAGACACAGTTATCACCTCCTCCCTTGTTCTAGACACAGTTATCACCTCCTCCCTTGTTCTAGACAAAGTTATCACCTCCTACCTTGTTCTAGACACAATTATCACCTTTTCCCTTGTTCTAGACACAGTTATAACCACCTCCCTTGTTCTAGACACAGTAATGACCTCCTCCCTTGTTCTATACACAGTTATCACCTCCTCCCTTGTTCTAGACACAGTTATCACCTCCTACCTTGTTCTAGACACAGTTTTCACCTCCTCCCTTGTTCTAGACACAGTTATCACCTCCTCCCTTGTTCTAGACACAGTTATCACCTCCTACCTTGTTCTAGACACAGTTATCACCTCCTCCCTTGTTCTAGACACAGTTATCACCCCCTCCCTTGTTCTAGACACAGTTATCACCTCCTACCTTGTTCTAGACACAGTTATCACCTCCTACCTTGTTCTAGACACAGTTATCACCTCCACCCTTGTTCTAGACACAGTTATCACCTCCTCCCTTGTTCTAGACACAGTTATCACCTCCTACCTTGTTCTAGACACAGTTATCACCTCCTACCTTGTTCTAGACACAGTTATCACCTCCACCCTTGTTCTAGAGACAGTTATCACCTCCTCCCTTATTCTAGACATAGGTATCACCTCCTCCCTTGTTCTAGACACAGTTATCACCTCCTTCCTTGTTCTAGACACAGTTATCACCTCCTTCCTTGTTCTAGACATAGTTATCAACTCCTTCCTTGTTCTAGACATAGTTATCACCTCCTCCCTTGTTCAAGACACAGTTATCAACTCCTCCCTTGTTCTAGACATAGTTATCACCTCCTCCCTTGTTCTTGACACAGTTATCACCTCCTACCTTGTTCTAGACACAATTATCACCTTTTCCCTTGTTCTAGACACAGTTATAATCACCTCCTTGTTCTAGACACAGTAATGACCTCCTCCCTTGTTCTAGACACAGTTATCACCTCCTCCTTGTTCTAGACACAGTTATCACCTTTTCCCTTGTTCTAGACACAGTTATCACCTCCTCCTTGTTCTAGACACAGTTATCACCTCCTCCCTTGTTCTAGACACAGTTATCACCTCCTCCCTTGTTCTAGACACAGTTATCACCTCCTCCCTTGTTCTAGACACAGTTATCACCTCCTCCCTTGTTCTAGACACTGTTATCACCTCCTACCTTGTTCTAGACACAGTTATCACCTCCTCCCTTGTTCTAGACACAGTTATCACCTCTCCCTTGTTCTAAGCACAGTTATCACCTCCTACTTTGTTCCAGACACAGTTTTCACCTCCTCCCTTGTTCCAGACAGAGCTATCACCTCCTCCCTTATTCTAGACACAGTTATCACCTCCTATCTTGTTCTAGACACAGTTTTCACCTCCTCCCTTGTTCTAGACAGTTATCACCTCCTCCCTTGTTCTAGACACAGTTATCACCTCCTCCCTTGTTCTAGACACAGTTATCACCTTCTACCTTATTCTAGAAACATTTATCACCCCCTCCCTTGTTCTAGACACAGTTATCACCTCCTACCTTGTTCTAGACACAGTTATCACCTCCTCCCTTGTTCTAGACACAGTTATCACCTCCTACCTTGTTCTAGACACAGTTATCACCTCCTCCCTTGTTCTAGACACAGTTATCACCTCCTCCCTTGTTCTAGACACAGTTATCACCTCCTCCCTTGTTCAAAGCACAGTTATCACCTCCTACTTTGTTCCAGACACAGTTTCACCTCCTCCCTTGTTCAGACAGAGCTATCACCTCCTCCCTTATTCTAGACACAGTTATCACCTCCTATCTTGTTCTAGACACAGTTTTCACCTCCTCCCTTGTTCTAGACAGTTATCACCTCCTCCCTTGTTCTAGACACAGTTATCACCTCCTCCCTTGTTCTAGACACAGTTATCACCTTCTACCTTATTCTAGAAACATTTATCACCCCCTCCCTTGTTTCTAGACACAGTTATCACCTCCTACCTTGTTCTAGACACAGTTATCACCTCCTCCCTTGTTCTAGACACAGTTATCACCTCCTACCTTGTTCTAGACACAGTTATCACCTCCTCCCTTGTTCTAGACACATTTATCACCTTCTCCCTTGATCTAGACACAGTTATCACCTCCTCCCTTGTTCTAGACATAGGTATCACCTCCTCCCTTGTTCTAGACACAGTTATCACCTCCTTCCTTGTTCTAGACACAGTTATCACCTCCTCCCTTGTTCTAAGCACAGTTATCACCTCCTACCTTGTTCCAGACACAGTTATCACCTCCTCCCTTGTTCCAGACACAGCTATCACCTCCTACCTTATTCTAGACACAGTTATCACCTCCTCCCTTGTTCTAGACACAGTTATCACCTCCTCCCTTGATCTAGACACAGTTATCACCTTTTCCCTTGTTCTAGACACAGTTATCACCTCCTCCCTTGTTCTAGACACAGTTATCACCTCCTCCCTTGTTCTAGACACAGTTATCACCTCCTCCCTTGTTCTAGACACAGTTATCACCTCCTCCCTTGTTCTAGACACAGTTATCACCTCCTCCCTTGTTCTAGACACAGTTATCACCTCCTCCCTTGATCTAGACACAGTTATCACCTTTTCCCTTGTTCTAGACACAGTTATCACCTCCTCCCTTGTTCTAGACACAGTTATCACCTCCTTCCTTGTTCTAGACACAGTTATCACCTCCTCCCTTGTTCTAAGCACAGTTATCACCTCCTACCTTGTTCCAGACACAGTTATCACCTCCTCCCTTGTTCCAGACACAGCTATCACCTCCTACCTTATTCTAGACACAGTTATCACCTCCTCCCTTGTTCTAGACACAGTTATCACCTCCTCCCTTGATCTAGACACAGTTATTACCTCTTCCCTTGTTCTAGACACAGTTATCACCTCCTCCCTTGATCTAGACACAGTTATCACCTCCTCTCTTGTTCTAGCTAATCCTAACCTCCAAAGTTTTCAGACAACATTTTCCCAATATTTAATGTGTTATGTATTATTTGTATCTATGTGTGTTATAAAACAAACTGGACAACCATCTCATGTTGCATTACATACAGTATAGAGGCTATGCAATTGATTAGTGATCAAGAAACTCACTTTTATTTTCAGGTTTAAGTATAAAATTAATGGGTCCTTAATACAAGGTATTAAAATCGCCCATTTTCTGGCCCTCTTTTTAATCTTGTGATGCCACGATGCTCGCATGATATTCTTATTGTTATTGTAAATGTAAATAAATGTTTCTAGGAAAACTAATTTGAAACTAAGCATAGGTTAGTTACATTGTGTCTGGGGTGTGACCTATAAACATGATCCATAACTGCCCACATCAGTGTTGATATTGTTAATGGACTGTTTATTATTGTGTTAATTAATTTTTGTAATATCTCACAAATAAAATCTCTCTCGCTATATTGTTATCTTATAGATGGCCTCAGAAATCGGTGTTATGTTTTCCTCAACTAGACTAACTAAATTTAATTACTGTCCTTGTTTATTATTGTTTGGTTATTACTTTTCAAATACAAGTATACCAGCTTTTATTTCTTCAATGTACTGTTATTTATTTTATCAGTCATTAAACGAATATATATTATTGATTGAATTTTGGCAAATAACTATCGAAATTAATTAATCTCTTTGGAGATCACAAATATACGAACAAACATTACAAGTGTGTTAAACGCAACTGTAAAAACAACCCCCACATACACAACAACACAATAGACCAGAGACAGGACAACTACATACTACATATGTCTCATCATAGTCAAGAACATGTCAACACTCCCACTTATTTAGATCTATCTCTCAAACCAACTTTGCTTCGCAGGTAAATAAACTGATGCTTTGGCAGAGGCTTTGTAAGAACATCTGCAAGTTGTTCTTTGGATTCAATGTATTTTATATCAATGTCACCACGTTCATAGACATCCCGTACAAAGTGGAAACAAACATCAATATGCTTAGTTTTTCGGTGGTACTCAGGATTATTCGTCAATTTAATTGCTGATTGATTATCTACGTACATTGGGACCTTATCACATTTCAAACCCAATTCACAAATAATTCTACGTAGCCATATAGCGTCCTTTGTTCTATTAGACAATGCAATGTACTCAGCCTCTGTTGTTGAAAGTGCTACTACTCTTTGTCTCTCAGAGGACCAAGAGATAGCACCCCCATTAAACAAAAATACAAATCCGCTAGTTGATTTCCGGGTATCTACATTACCAGCATAATCTGCATCTGTAAAACCTCTCAGTGTGGCGTTACTCCCACTGTCTCCGTAAACAATCCCATAATCCATTGTCCCCCTTAAATAACGGAGAATATTCTTAACCGCCTGCCAGTGATCATGCCCATAGTTAGTTAAAAATTGACTGGCTTGATTAACTGCATATTCAATATCAGGGCGACTGACTTTTGCAGCGAAAAGAAGAGAACTATTTGCCTCACGGTATGGCACATATTGCAGTTTCTTCTTTTCTTCTTCACCTCTTGAACTCTGCCATTGGCTTAAGTGTAAGCCAGGTTCAGCTGGAACAGTTGACGGCTTCGCATCTTCCATGCAGAATCTTCGTAGAATTTTCTGGATGTATGCACTCTGACTAATTTTTATAGTGCGTTTTTCCCAATTTCGTTCAATTTAAAGGCCGATGAAATGCTTTGCGTCACCAATTGTGATTTGAAAACACTGTTCCAAATTTTGCAGAACTTCATCAATTGCTTCTTGAGAAGCTGACATCAATAGTCCATCATCAACATAGAGAGCTAAGTATAAGGTTGCTTCTTTGATCTAGCTAGCAAACACGCAATGGTCACACTCAGTTAGTTGGAAAACAATTTTTATAAAAATTTAATGAATTCTATGTTTCAGCAACGTGGCGATTGCTTGAGTCCAAACAGGCTCCCTTGAAGTCTACATACTGCTCCAGGATATGCTTTGTCTTCAAATACAGTTTATTAAATTCACATGAAATGGCCCATCCATTGAGCTCAATAAGATCACTGCTGTTTTTGACTTACATTTTTTCCATACTTTCCACGCGTCGAGTTTTGATGCTTTGTCGGGCTCTGTATCTGTCCCTTCCACAAATTCTACCCAATCTTGAGCATCAAGTAAGAACGATACACTAAATTTCCACAATGCAAAATTTGGGCCGTCAAATTTTGTGAGATCGTATGTGTCCTTTTCCGTCATTGCTGCAAGCAAATATACTGGACGCAATATACACCTACCAACGTCACAAGCAAAACATACAAATGACACGAACAAACCGTACCGACAACACGAACATAATTTCTCTTAATTCGCACTTCACGATATAATGGTGGCGCAGAGGAAGCGTGGCTAGGCCCATAACCTGTTGAGTTATTACTGTTCAAATACAAGCATACCAGCTTTTATTTCTTCAATGTACTGTTATTTATTTTATCAGCCATTAAACGAATATATATTACTGATTGAATTTTGGCAAATAACTATCGAAATTAATTAATCACTTTGGAGATCACAAATACATGGACAAACATTACAGGTCTGTTAAACGCAACTGAAAAAAAAACATGCATGCTCAACAACACAATAGACCAGAGACAGGACAACAACTACATATGTCTAATCATAGTCAATAACTAAATAATGTCAACAATTACCCTCCTTGTATCATTATTCCTATTTAGAGGGTGTATCTTGGTAATATACTAGGAAGGTTACAATTACAATCTACAATATAATAGGCTTATAAATACAAAAATAGTTTTATCAGCTGGGCCTTCCCAATTGCAATCATCCCTGAGCAATGAGAGGTCAGCTTTAAAAGTGTTGTCTTACAATAAGTAAAGTGAGTGGACATGTGTTTATTCAGCTTAGTATCAGAAGCCTTGAAGAGTGATCAACTAATGTTGTGACTGGATGCCATTAGTTTTCCATCAGGACTTGAAATATACATTCAAATGAGAGAGAGACTTTGTGTCCTTTCAGGCCGTCTCTAATGACACTTGGATTTAATATTTTATTAGTGATGGCGGCGGTAAGTATGGTTCGCTTGGAGGCACACACCATATTTTAATAAATGTAAACTAGGGTAAAATAAAGGGTGGTGTTTTGACTTAGACCTTAGCACCTACAACAGTTACAATATATGCATATCCAAGTTTCTTGCTAATATTTCATCAAAATAAAATGAATAAAAGTTAATCACTAAGATTTCAATGATACATTCCTGCATCATGCAAGGTTATAAATTGCTATTACCTAGAAGTCAGTCCTGTGTGATATGTTAGCGTGATTACCTAGAAGTACTGTGTGATTTGTTAGCGTGATTACATAGAAGTACTGTGTGATTTGTTATAGCGTGATTACCTAGAAGTACTGTGTGATTTGTTAGCGTGATTACCTAGAAGTACTGTGTGATTTGTTAGCGTGATTACCTAGAAGTACTGTGTGATTTGTTATAGCGTGATTACCTAGAAGTACTGTGTGATTTGTTATAGTGTGATTACCTAGAAGTACTGTGTGATTTGTTAGCGTGATTACCTAGAAGTACTGTGTGATTTGTTAGCGTGATTACCTAGAAGTACTGTGTGATTTGTTATAGCGTGATTACCTAGAAGTACTGTGTGATTTGTTATAGCGTGATTACCTAGAAGTACTGTGTGATTTGTTATAGCGTGATTACCTAGAAGTACTGTGTGATTTGTTATAGCGTGATTACCTAGAAGTACTGTGTGATTTGTTATAGCGTGATTACCTAGAAGTACTGTGTGATTTGTTATAGCGTGATTACCTAGAAGTACTGTGTGATTTGTTATAGCGTGATTACCTAGAAGTACTGTGTGATATGTTAGCGTGATTACCTAGAAGTACTGTGTGATTTGTTATAGCGTGATTACCTAGAAGTACTGTGTGATTTGTTAGCGTGATTACCTAGAAGTACTGTGTGATTTGTTATAGCGTGATTACCTTAAAGTTCTGCATGAGAGGTTATAACTTGCAACCTCCTAGCCCTGTCTACAGCTGTCTAGTGGTAGACTAGAACAGGATGGGGGTGTTTAGATAAAATAGAAAACAGTTTAAATTAGGTTTGTTTACTTTACAAGAGATGTGAGATTACAATACATAAAAGTTTTAAAATATGAGGTTATTTTCGTCTGAATCAATAAGGTAACAATCAGGTGAAACTGTCCCCTTGACAAGACTGGAGGCCTGTAATTACTGTGAACATGTAACAAAAATGCCTATTTCTATCGGTACAAAGAGTTTAAATGTTGCTTATTAGCATGGTACACAAACAACTTGTCAAATGATAGACCATTACAGAGCCATGAGTAATTAATAGCTACATAATCTTAACCAAAACAATTAGGTGATAACAATAGTAAATATACTAACCAAAACAAACTTGGTTAAATTAGGGTCTATTTGGATATTTCAAATAGGCATATGAGAGGCCTAGTCCTAATTAGGAAAGCTCATCATAAGATTAGACTAAACAGAGAACAACCATACTAGAGCTGTGGAAAAGCTTCAGTACACCAGAAACAGTTTTTGCCAATAGAAAGCCTGAAGGGCGCCATACACTTCATATAAAAAGAAATAGAGCTCAGCAAGATTATCAGGGAATAAAACCCCACAACAAATGTAATAAAGAGAATGCTAAAGTAAACAATAGCAATAGAAGAATAAATCTATAAGAGCTGTGTACTAATTCCCGTGTATCCATATACTGTATGTACATAGATAGAATTTATAATAAGTTTCTAAATCTTAAAGAGCACCATGTGGCTCATAGGAGCTTGGTGAGGCTTTATGTTGCTCAGTGATTTGAAAGAGGCAGAATTGTTACTACGACTAGTTATGAGAAATAAAATATACCCCTACACTCTAAGAAAATTACCCCAGCAAGACAAATATAGCTACCTTGCTAACATAGACATACACAAATAAACATTTCTAGCCCAAACAAGGGATCTTTGGTGTAGCTCCTCGGAGTCGTCGTGTCAGCGAGACCACTCGTCCCAACATGGTGATATGTCTGGTCGAGGTGGTATGCTTGTGAGAAGAGCTCTTTCTCAAGGCGAGGATAAGACATCCCAATATATACAATCAGATATGGAGTCGTCGTGTCAGCGAGACCACTCGTCCCAACATGGTGATATGTCTGGTCGAGGTGGTATGCTTGTGAGAAGAGCTCTTTCTCAAGGCGAGGATAAGACATCCCAATATATACAATCAGATATGCTCGTGAAAAAGGAGGGGGAAGGAAGGGAAAATTTCTCCTCCTCTAGCAGACTTGTAGTAAGTTTTGGAAGACGAAGGATCCAAGATCGTGCTCACATGTTGTAAACAAGTGCCAGATTATCTTTTGTTGAGAAGGCACAAATGATAGGCTTCATTAGAAAAGCGTGTGCCGACTTGATTGACGCTGGACATCTGGGATCAGTGTGATGATCTATCAAAGGCAGTTTAGCTATAGTCATGTTTTAACAGTGACTTTAGTGAGAATGGATTAACCCTTTTTGTGACAGGTTAAACACTTCTAGACTGCCACAAACTTGCTATTATCTAGAAGTCCTTCATGGTGAAGGGTTATAGCACGCATTTACTGTGTGTACTTTTTTATTTTTTGTGGTTTACTAGACACATCATCTAGAAGGTAGTAAGGGATGTTCTATTATTCTACTTTCTATGCCACTACATGACCCAGTTCAACTTAAAATAACTTTCTATCTGAGAATATGTTCATTATCACATCCTGCTTTTGTTGCTGTACAATCTATAATCAGCAATGGCAATAGTAGCATTGCCCCAATTCCCTCAGATATCATGGCTTACTCAAAATATCTATACTTTTTAACAACTTCTGAAAGAATCAAAAAATCACAAATTAAAAATAAAATATATTCCATAACCAAAGAAATCATCACTTCAGTCCTCTTTTAATTAACTTCAAAGATATTGTTTTTTTATGTATCTTGATGATCCTCCAATATCTGCAGGTCATATAATCATCTTCTCCCGGAAGATCGTGTTGTGGTGTTAAGAGTTTAATTACCAGTACCGCTAGCTTTGTACATCCTGCCCATGGGCTCAGCTAATGCAGAATATTGACTGTGATCTCCCTAAAGATACATCCAAATTGGTTGATTGATTATTTATTTGGGAACTTCTGAACCATCATAATATGCAGTTCGTGGCGTAGATTTCTGTTCATCCTCTGGAGCACTAAAGATATTAATTTCAAATGTTGATCCGTCTGACCGAATGTATTATCAAATGATCTGCATAGAACAATATTTTATGAACTTTTACGTTTATGAGAAAAGATGCAGGGCTGCAAATCTTGACCATGTACATAGGTGAACCTTTCAGTTCATCTTTTATACACTTATTACTATAATTTGTCAAATACTGTAAGGACTGAAGTGTGTTGAGCATTGGATTGTATTGTCTTGTTTTATCATGGAAAGCCTGCAGTGTGTTGAGCAATGTATTACTTGTTTTATCCTGGAAAGCCTGCAGTGTGTTGAGCAATGTATTACCTTGTTTTAACCTGGAAAGCCTGCAGTGTGTTGAGCAATGTATTACCTTGTTCTGATCCTGGAAAGCCTGCAGTGTGTTGAGCAATATGTTACCTTGTTTTATCCTGGAAAGCCTGCAGTGTGTTGAGCAATGTATTACTTTGTTTTATCCTGGAAAGCCTGCAGTGTGTTGAGCAATGTATTACCTTGTTTTATCCTGGAAAGCCTGCAGTGTGTTGAGCAATGTATTACCTTGTTTTATCCTGGAAAGCCTGCAGTGTGTTGAGCAATGTATTACCTTGTTTTAACCTGGAAAGCCTGCAGTGTGTTGAGCAATGTATTACCTTGTTTTAACCTGGAAAGCCTGCAGTGTGTTGAGCAATGTATTACCTTGTTCTGATCCTGGAAAGCCTGCAGTGTGTTGAGCAATGTATTACCTTGTTTTATCCTGGAAAGCCTGCAGTGTGTTGAGCAATGTATTACCTTGTTTTAACCTGGAAAGCCTGCAGTGTGTTGAGCAATGTATTACCTTGTTTTATCCTGGAAAGCCTGCAGTGTGTTGAGCAATATGTTACCTTGTTTTATCCTGGAAAGCCTGCAGTGTGTTGAGCAATGTATTACCTTGTTTTATCCTGGAAAGCCTGCAGTGTGTTGAGCAATGTATTACCTTGTTTTATCCTGGAAAGCCTGCAGTGTGTTGAGCAATGTATTACCTTGTTTTATCCTGGAAAGCCTGCAGTGTGTTGAGCAATGTATTACCTTGTTTTAACCTGGAAAGCCTGCAGTGTGTTGAGCAATGTATTACCTTGTTCTGATCCTGGAAAGCCTGCAGTGTGTTGAGCAATTGTTACCTTGTTTTATCCTGGAAAGCCTGCAGTGTGTTGAGCAATGTATTACTTTGTTTTATCCTGGAAAGCCTGCAGTGTGTTGAGAAATATGTTACCTTGTTTTATCCTGGAAAGCCTGCAGTGTGTTGAGCAATGTATTACCTTGTTTTATCCTGGAAAGCCTGCAGTGTGTTGAGCAATGTATTACCTTGTTTTAACCTGGAAAGCCTGCAGTGTGTTGAGCAATGTATTACCTTGTTTTATCCTGGAAAGCCTGCAGTGTGTTGAGCAATGTATTACCTTGTTTTATCCTGGAAAGCCTGCAGTGTGTTGAGCAATGTATTACCTTGTTTTAACCTGGAAAGCCTGCAGTGTGTTGAGCAATGTAATTACCTTGTTTTATCCTGGAAAGCCTGCAGTGTGTTGAGCAATGTATTACCTTGTTTTAACCTGGAAAGCCTGCAGTGTGTTGAGCAATGTATTACCTTGTTTTAACCTGGAAAGCCTGCAGTGTGTTGAGCAATGTATTACCTTGTTCTGATCCTGGAAAGCCTGCAGTGTGTTGAGCAATGTATTACCTTGTTTTATCCTGGAAAGCCTGCAGTGTGTTGAGCAATGTATTACCTTGTTTTATCCTGGAAAGCCTGCAGTGTGTTGAGCAATGTATTACCTTGTTTTATCCTGGAAAGCCTGCAGTGTGTTGAGCAATGTATTACCTTGTTTTATCCTGGAAAGCCTGCAGTGTGTTGAGCAATGTATTACCTTGTTTTATCCTGGAAAGCCTGCAGTGTGTTGAGCAATGTATTACCTTGTTTTATCCTGGAAAGCCTGCAGTGTGTTGAGCAATGTATTACCTTGTTTTATCCTGGAAAGCCTGCAGTGTGTTGAGCAATGTATTACCTTGTTTTATCCTGGAAAGCCTGCAGTGTGTTGAGCAATGTATTACCTTGTTTTATCCTGGAAAGCCTGCAGGTGTTGAGCAATGTATTACCTTGTTTATCCTGGAAAGCCTGCAGTGTGTTGAGCAATGTATTACCTTGTTTTATCCTGGAAAGCCTGCAGTGTGTTGAGCAATGTATTACCTTGTTTTATCCTGGAAAGCCTGCAGTGTGTTGAGCAATGTATTACCTTGTTTATCCTGGAAAGCCTGCAGTGTGTTGAGCAATGTATTACCTTGTTTTATCCTGGAAAGCCTGCAGTGTGTTGAGCAATGTATTACCTTGTTTTATCCTGGAAAGCCTGCAGTGTGTTGAGCAATGTATTACCTTGTTTTATCCTGGAAAGCCTGCAGTGTGTTGAGCAATGTATTACCTTGTTTTATCCTGGAAAGCCTGCAGTGTGTTGAGCAATGTATTACCTTGTTTTTATCCTGGAAAGCCTGCAGTGTGTTGAGCAATGTATTACCTTGTTTTATCCTGGAAAGCCTGCAGTGTGTTGAGCAATGTATTACCTTGTTTTATCCTGGAAAGCCTGCAGTGTGTTGAGCAATGTATTACCTTGTTTTATCCTGGAAAGCCTGCAGTGTGTTGAGCAATGTATTACCTTGTTTTATCCTGGAAAGCCTGCAGTGTGTTGAGCAATGTATTACCTTGTTTTATCCTGGAAAGCCTGCAGTGTGTTGAGCAATGTATTACCTTGTTTTATCCTGGAAAGCCTGCAGTGTGTTGAGCAATGTATTACCTTGTTTTATCCTGGAAAGCCTGCAGTGTGTTGAGCAATGTATTACCTTGTTTTATCCTGGAAAGCCTGCAGTGTGTTGAGCAATGTATTACCTTGTTTTATCCTGGAAAGCCTGCAGTGTGTTGAGCAATGTATTACCTTGTTTTATCCTGGAAAAGCCTGCAGTGTGTTGAGCAATGTATTACCTTGTTTTATCCTGGAAAGCCTGCAGTGTGTTGAGCAATGTATTACCTTGTTTTATCCTGGAAAGCCTGCAGTGTGTTGAGCAATGTATTACCTTGTTTTATCCTGGAAAGCCTGCAGTGTGTTGAGCAATGTATTACCTTGTTTTATCCTGGAAAGCCTGCAGTGTGTTGAGCAATGTATTACCTTGTTTTATCCTGGAAAGCCTGCAGTGTGTTGAGCAATGTATTACCTTGTTTTATCCTGGAAAGCCTGCAGTGTGTTGAGCAATGTATTACCTTGTTTTATCCTGGAAAGCCTGCAGTGTGTTGAGCAATGTATTACCTTGTTTTATCCTGGAAAGCCTGCAGTGTGTTGAGCAATGTATTACCTTGTTTTATCCTGGAAAGCCTGCAGTGTGTTGAGCAATGTATTACCTTGTTTATCCTGGAAAGCCTGCAGTGTGTTGAGCAATGTATTACCTTGTTTTATCCTGGAAAGCCTGCAGTGTGTTGAGCAATGTATTACCTTGTTTTATCCTGGAAAGCCTGCAGTGTGTTGAGCAATGTATTACCTTGTTTATCCTGGAAAGCCTGCAGTGTGTTGAGCAATGTATTACCTTGTTCTGATCCTGGAAAGCCTGCAGTGTGTTGAGCAATGTATTACTTGTTTGATCCTGGAAAGCCTGCAGTGTGTTGAGCAATGTATTACCTTGTTTTATCCTGGAAAGCCTGCAGTGTGTTGAGCAATGTATTACCTTGTTCTGATCCTGGAAAGCCTGCAGTGTGTTGAGCAATGTATTACTTGTTTGATCCTGGAAAGCCTGCAGTGTGTTGAGCAATGTATTACCTTTGTTTTATCCTGGAAAGCCTGCAGTGTGTTGAGCAATGTATTACTTGTTTTATCCTGGAAAGCCTGCAGTGTGTTGAGCAATGTATTACTTTGTTCTGATCCTGGAAAGCCTGCAGTGTGTTGAGCAATGTATTACCTTGTTTTATCCTGGAAAGCCTGCAGTGTGTTGAGCAATGTATTACCTTGTTTTATCCTGGAAAGCCTGCAGTGTGTTGAGCAATGTATTACTTGTTTTATCCTGGAAAGCCTGCAGTGTGTTGAGCAATGTATTACCTTTGTTTTATCCTGGAAAGCCTGCAGTGTGTTGAGCAATGTATTACCTTGTTTTATCCTGGAAAGCCTGCAGTGTGTTGAGCAATGTATTACCTTGTTTTATCCTGGAAAGCCTGCAGTGTGTTGAGAATGTATTACTTGTTTTATCCTGGAAAGCCTGCAGTGTGTTGAGCAATGTATTACCTTGTTTATCCTGGAAAGCCTGCAGTGTGTTGAGCAATGTATTACCTTGTTTTATCCTGGAAAGCCTGCAGTGTGTTGAGCAATGTATTACCTTGTTTTATCCTGGAAAGCCTGCAGTGTGTTGAGCAATGTATTACCTTGTTTTATCCTGGAAAGCCTGCAGTGTGTTGAGCAATGTATTACCTTGTTTGATCCTGGAAAGCCTGCAGTGTGTTGAGCAATGTATTACCTTGTTTTATCCTGGAAAGCCTGCAGTGTGTTGAGCAATGTATTACCTTGTTTGATCCTGAAAGCCTGCAGTGTGTTGAGCAATGTATTACCTTGTTTATCCTGGAAAGCCTGCAGTGTGTTGAGCAATGTATTACCTTGTTTTATCCTGGAAAGCCTGCAGTGTGTTGAGCAATGTATTACCTTGTTTTATCCTGGAAAGCCTGCAGTGTGTTGAGCAATGTATTACCTTGTTTTATCCTGGAAAGCCTGCAGTGTGTTGAGCAATGTATTACCTTGTTTTATCCTGGAAAGCCTGCAGTGTGTTGAGCAATTGTTACCTTGTTTTAATCCTGGAAAGCCTGCAGTGTGTTGAGCAATGTATTACCTTGTTTTATCCTGGAAAGCCTGCAGTGTGTTGAGCAATGTATTACCTTGTTCTGATCCTGGAAAGCCTGCAGTGTGTTGAGCAATGTATTACCTTGTTTTATCCTGGAAAGCCTGCAGTGTGTTGAGCAATGTATTACCTTGTTCTGATCCTGGAAAGCCTGCAGTGTGTTGAGCAATGTATTACCTTGTTTTATCCTGGAAAGCCTGCAGTGTGTTGAGCAATGTATTACCTTGTTTGATCCTGGAAAGCCTGCAGTGTGTTGAGCAATGTATTACCTTGTTCTGATCCTGGAAAGCCTGCAGTGTGTTGAGCAATGTATTACCTTGTTTTATCCTGGAAAGCCTGCAGTGTGTTGAGCAATGTATTACCTTGTTTTATCCTGGAAAGCCTGCAGTGTGTTGAGCAATGTATTACCTTGTTTTATCCTGGAAAGCCTGTAGTGTGTTGAGCAATTTTACCTTGTTTTATCCTTGAAGCCTGCAGTGTGTTGAGCAATGTATTACCTTGTTCTGATCCTGTAGTTGAGAGATCTTCTGCCAATGGTTGTTCTCTTCTTCCCTGCACATCATCTCCAAGCGCTCACATTTCTTCTGCTGCCGCTCTTGCAACATATGAAGGTCTCTGCAATCAAATAAATAGAAAACTGAGCTCGGTGCTTTAACAAGATGTCGAGCCAAACTATATTTTTAAATTTTTTACTTTTCAAAGTTTTACAGAACTAATTTCCAACTTTTTCAATCCCTATATAAAAATATGAAGTCTATTACAAACTAGAGTTGGTTTGATGCTGATTATCAATCCGATCATCGGCCGATTATGGCACAGTCAGCGGATCTGATAATCGGCACTTGTATCAACTATGATTTTTGCTAATTATTCTAAATGTGTGGATATAATATTATTTTTAATCCTTAAGTCAGAAACATAAAATACCAATTTGGAAATAAAAAAAATTGATCTAATTCATTCCCTCAAACGTAAGCACAACTTCTATTTTGTGTTTTTATTAAAACTTAAAACAAATGGCAAGCAAATACTGTACCTTATCTCGCCCACTGGGTCATTGGCATCAGAGACTTCAGCCCAGCTGGGTGGTCAGTTATAAGAAAAGAAGCTCACTTCACCCAAACAAGATCAAGATGATGGTATTTAAAAATAACAATTTAATTTCCACCCAACAGTGAATGTACCATATATAAAGTTAATTTGGAAGTAATAACATTTAAAAGAGTTTTTAGCTGGTTTTCATTTAGACAAAGAATTACAGAAAGCCTGTAAAAATGTAATTTTAACTAGCCCATGTCTAAGTCTTTCTTTCAGCTAAACACAAAAAAAATGTGTATTTTCTTTGTGTAAAGAACTTTGTATACCCTTATTAATTTTATTAAAAATTATATTTAAATTTGTTATTTATGATTATGATTGTTTTAAATGACAGCCAGTTGTCCTAACAATAAAATAAACTGTATTTTAAACAACTTTAAAGTTTCAAATTGAAAACTAAACAAATAGTCAGCTTCAGTGATCGGCCTAATCAACAACAAATGATTGGCATCGACCTGATCGGCAAAATAGCTGATTGGCCCAGCTTTATTACAAACATTATTTTATTATTATCACAATTTAGTGTTATACTATTTCTAGACACATAAACATTCTGAAATTGTGTTACCCTACGAAGGGATTAAAGCCTAAAACGATGCAATGTATGTTAGTTTCCAGCAAGATCATTAAGCCATTAAAAGATGACCTTACACCAGTAGAGTTTAAATTGTTGTGAGACTTTGTGTGTGTGTTTTGTTCCTATAGTGTAATCAAATTCCACAAATGCACACAATAATGACTCAACTAAATGGCAAGAGATGCCCAACGGAGAAAAGACACCAAAATCACATTTTGACATTGAGAATAATTTAGATTAGTATGGTCATCAGAGACTAGTATGGTAAAATAGATTCATGCCGTGTATTAACTGGAAGAAATAAGTTATTTTGACTAATGTAAATAAAAGCTCTGTATTTT
>JBCFYV010002255.1:47860916-47963945 GCA_039000515.1 Timema cristinae
CGGAAGTCTGGCCTGCTTACCTATGATGCACAGTTCACAAGGTTCGTCAGCTAGAAAGTTAAGGTCCATACCATCTGACATTTGGCTTAGTTTCTTCATTCCTTTCCGGTTTAAGTGACCAAGTCGCCGATGCCACAAAAAATCCTTAGATTGTGTATAAAAACTGGTTTCTTTTGTTTGAGGTGTGTCCAAACAGTATATCCCATTTTTAACATGGGCTTTTGCGACTAGTATACCATCACTGTCATGAACATAACCTCCTGTTTGATTAAATGTTACAATGTGGCCTTTCTGCACTATTTTACTCACTGATAGTAAATTTACTGCTGAATTTGGAATATGCAACACATTACTCACTTCTACTTTAGAAGTAGTGTTATTAACAACACATTCTAAATTAATGGTCCCTGACACATCTGCGACTAAATCAGTGTTGTCTGCAGCTGTCACTTTAGTTTCATTTGGGGTTATGTCGGAAAGTTTATTTGTATCATTTGTAATATGGGTCGATGCACAAGAGTCCAGAAACCAACAATCTTCATCTTTAACCTTGTCCTTATAGGCCAAAAAAGCTTTCTTACTTTGGGGAGTAGAAGGTGTAATGTAATTGATTTGCCCCTGAAAAGTATGTGAAAGCATTGACAAGAATATCGTCCTAATTTTATAAACATATCTTATTTCATTTAAATTATGTAGTATATTAAATGGCGCTTAAAGCACTTCTTCTTCTAAGAAGGCAAAAGCCACTGAACAGTGACGTCACGCACGTGACACCAGTCAAGTCAGTTTGACAATATATATATTTCAAATAATAACTTCCTCTTCTCGAAGGTTCGAAGAGAGATTTTAAATGTAACTTGAGTCATTTTCCGGCTCTCGAAGCTTCGAGTAGCACAGAGATGTTTTGTCTTGTATTTTGTTTTTCTAAACTAAACCTTCTCGAAGCTTCCATGACCAAGGAATATATACAGGGATGGTGCAACATAAAGTTAGTGTTTCAGTAGGCAGTGTTCAGTTGGCAAGTGGTCAGTTGGGAGTTGGTCCGCGCTAGCCCGCGTATAGTTCGAGATGATCTATTTTCGCATTAATTAAACTAATTCAGCAATAAAAAAACATGTCAAAATGAAAAGTGTATTAATCATAATTCGTCAATAGGCGCACATCGCGGTAACGTAAATCCAGAACGTTACAATTGGCTTCCCAACTTAGGGGCACGAATTACCTCCCCGAGATACAGCACGAATTACCTCCCCGAGATACGGCACGAATTACCTCCCCGAGATACAGCACGAATTACCTCCCCGAGATACAGCACGAATTACCTCCCCGAGATACAGCACGAATTACCTCCCCGAGATACAGCACGAGATACCTCCCCGAGATACAGCACGAATTACCTCCCCGAGATACAGCACGAATTACCACCACGAGATACCTCCCCGAGAAACAGCACGAGATAGCCACGAAATACCTCCCCGAGATAAGCAGCAGAGCAACGCCGAGGACCGGGATAAGCAGTAAGCAACGCCGAGGACCAAGATAAGCAGTAAGCAACGCCGAGGACCACGATAAGCAGTAAGCAACGCCGAGGACCAAGATAAGCAGTAAGCAACGCCGAGGACCAAGAGAAGCAGTAAGCAACGCCGAGATAAAGCAGTAAGCAGCGTCAGGGACCGACAGAAGCAGCTTACCATCACCAAAGGAGACAAGGGGTGGAGACGAGTCTAAAGAAGATCACAGATAAGTCATCAACAGAAACTTAAATTAAATAGTGAAAAATATATTTATGTCATTTGTGCATTTTGGGGGTGGAACAGTAAAAAATTTTTTTTGTGATTTAAATTAAGGGAACAATAATTAAAAAATGGCAGATTCAAATGATAATAGTGACGCTAGTAGCTGTTCTGAAAGGTAGCATATGAAAATAGACCTAGGAATCAGTTAGGTCTAGAACAATCAGATGAGGAAATAAGGGAAAGTGAACAGGACAATGGAGAGTCATTTGCAGAGGGAGAGAGAGAAGGAGATAGGACAGAAAAAGAAAGAAATGTTATAGTAGATGAGGAAGAAAGAGAAAAGAGTAAGGAACAAAATATGGAACAACCCATAGTAGATTTAAATCAACTTATGAAAATGTTACAAGAAATTAATCAGAAAATAGATAAAAGTAGCCAGGAAACTAAACACGAAATAATAGATACAACGAATCAGAAAATAGATAAAAGTAGCCACGAAATCAATCAAATAATATATGCAAATACACAGGCAATTAATCAGAAAATAGATACAAATCAGACGAAACTTGAACAGATTAATAAAGAACTAAGTGCTAAAATAGAGTTAAGTAAGGAGGTTTGTGATCAGAGATTTGGTTATGTAGAGCAAAAAATAGACCAATTAGAGACGGTTCATCAAAACTTAGCAGTACAGTTAAATGAGGTAGACACAAAAGTGATAGAACAGGAAAAAGTAAAACAGATTTTGATTGAAAAGCATGAAAACTTAAGGAAAGGACAGTTCAAGTTAATGGAACAGATTTCAGCCAATAAAAATAAAATAGAAATAGTAGAACAAGAATCAATTAAAGGGTTAAAGGAACAGGTAGAACATACACAAACTAACGTTAAGGTAGTCCAACACAACCTTGAAAAAGAAATAAATGAGGTAAAATCAGTTCTTGATTCTCAGCAAGACACGAATAAAATTTTAATTAAAGAACAGATAGATGGGATCGTTAATAAGGCAGTAGAAAAACTAGATAAAAAACTTACCGATTTTGTGGTTGAAAATCAAACAAATCTAGGGGAATCTAGTAACTTACACGATACTACCAACTTATTTGCTAAGGGACTAAGAGAAACGTCATTAGCACTTATTCCAAAATTTAAAGGAAAGAGAGGAAACATTTCAGCAGTACAATATATAAATAAAGTAGAAAGAGTATTTAAAGGAGAAAGAATAAATGAAAAAGTCAAAATAGAGATATTTTTATCAGGCCTAGAGGATGAGGCGAAATCCTGGACAGATAGTATAGAGAGTGAATGGGAGACATACGAGCAGGCTAGGGAAATATTTTTGGAAAAATATTGGTCTCAAAATATGCAGGATGATTTTCTACAATTAATTTTTAACGGAAAATATAACGACAAGGATGGTACTATGAGTGAATATTTCAATAAATTTGTAACACAGGCGAAATATTTGCGATACCCAGTAGTAGAGGATAGATTGATAGGTCTTCTAATGAATCATTTTCCAACTCCAGTACAAGACGTTCTCATTAGTATAAATAAACAGAACATCAAAGAAGTAGAGAGAGTATTAATGGCATTTGACGATAGATATCAAAGAAACAAAGAAATCAATGATCAGACAAACAAATATAATATTGATAGGCATAGGCAATCAACAAACCCTCAAATCAAAGAAATTAATAATGGACAAGATAGGCAGAGATATCAAAATAATTATCCAATACCAGAGCAAAATAGAAAATATCCACATCCTAGAATAGAATATCGACAGGATAGGAACCAAGGACCTTCGAGGCAAATAAATTCTAGGGATAGACAAACTAATAGAAATAACAATGCAGGTAACCCCAGATTCACAACCAATCAAGTACATCAACCTCCAAATTTTAATTATGTACCACCATTTTCAGGGACATCATATTTAAATGAGTACGACTCACAAAAAATATTTGATCCAGGAGGCAATTAAATAAACTTTAAATTTCGGATTATATAAATGTAAAAAATTAGCAGTTAAATTAAAGATTTAAATTTTAAATAAGTGAAATAAGGGTAACTATAATAATTTAGTTGTAGTAAGAAAAGTTTAAAATATAAATTTAAGTAAATTTAAAAAAGCACAAATTCAGCGACGTAAAAGTAATATTTCCTGTGCAAGAGAAGGTTGTGCGTACTTGTAGAAATTGTAAAATAAACAATTATAAGTAGCAACAAGCAAGGTTAGAAATAGGTCATCAAACTAAATTACATCTTGCAGTAAAAAGATTAAAAGATACCGCAGAGAAACGAACCCGGTACCATGATAAAAATATTCTTAAACCTATTGAATATGCAAATGGCCAGTTAGTTCTTGTAAAAAATCATCAATTATCATCAGCTTTGAATAAGGAAGTAAAGAAGTTCTTTTTACTATATGAAGGACCATATCAGGTAAAATATCAAATAGGTCAAAATGTGTACTTAATTCAAGACCCTGAGACTCTTAAGATTAGAGGTGTTTTTAATGTCACAGAATTAAAACCCTATTATAGCAAGACAGATATCTAAACAGTTTTCATCTACATTAATTATAAAGGATAGGAACAGGATTTTAATTACCTAATTAAATAGTAAAATGGCTATGGAAGAGTTCGAACCTGGACCTGTAGCACAATAACTAGCAAAAATACAGGTTGAAAGAGTCACCTCTTTCTGAGGAGATACGCAGTGGTTAAAATATACTGCGTACTTACTTAGTACCACAAACAAGCAACTGTAAACACCAACTCTGCAACTGCGTGTTATTTTGAAGTGAGTAAGGAGGGTGACACACCTCAAAATATAAATTGTAAAGAAACCATAAACGACCAAACACGAAAAGTGACACTAATCTTTTTTTTTTGAAAAGGGTAGAACTAATATTTCTTTTGTCAAAATGAGAGGGGGTCCTTATTAACGTGTAACTCAGTTCTATACTTGTCTTTCAACGACATTGTCATTCCTACATAGCACTTAATACAGGTGGTCATCTATTGTCATTTCTACAACGCAAAACAACAGTCTGAAAACATCTTTTGTTAAAAAAAAATAAGACAACACAAACTGACTTTGGCCACGAAAGATAAAATTACTTATTTTTTTTTAGTTCAATAAGTCAGAGTCAAACCCGGTACATTAAGTATAAAACCTATAAGTATAAAAATATAAATTCTTATCAATTTAGATTAAAAACATATGGACTTAGCATAATTTTAGAAAGTTGTATAAATCAAATAGGAGAACAGATAAGGAGGGGGCATGGACCCTTAGAAGCATGCTAGGGATAACATCGGATAGAAGGTTAGGTGAGGGCTTGGATAAGTTTGTCAGCTGGAGGAGCGTGAGAACCTGTAATCACGCGAGGATAGATTAGGGTCTAAATATATTCTAAGAGTAGGTCATAATTTTTGTTAATTGTAAACTATTGTTTAGGTAATAATTTGAGTAAAAATTAGGCTAACAGGGCAATTTTGAGTTTAAAAAATTTATATAATTTCAATTTAAGGAAAAAGTTAGGAAATTTTATTAATTAATAGACGATCTTGGAAATCTGAATAAATATATTATTTCATCAATGATGCATTTTTTTATAATCAAGAAAAGGATTTTAATATTTATGTGGGGGGTTATTTTAATCCAATTAATTAAATGGCAATAAATTCAACGATTTTGATTCAGATATTAAAGAAATCACAGAGTAGGCTGATAAGCTGAAGAGTAAGATCTAAGATATCTAGAAAAATTAATTTAGATATGCACTTGAGTGCTTATTACAGTATGTTAAGGTGAGTGGAAATAAGAGGCGAGTAGTCTTGTTTAAAAGCATTTTTTTCAGATAGTGGAGTTGAGGTCTTTTCATTGAGGTATATAGGTTGAGAAAGTGGAGTTGAGGTTTTTTCAGATATGGTCTTAGCTATGGGCAAGCCATGATCTAGATTAATTAATCGTCGTTATGAGTTTAAGGATGGTCCGAGGGCATCTAGCAGCGTTGAGGAGAATTGAGTGAGGAAGTTGAGGTGTATTAAGCCATGGACTTAGATGTAATAAGCCATGATGAATAATTTCATTTTTTTTATAAGTGGTGAGTCAAAAGGATCACCAAGTTCAGGTAACAGGTATTCACAAACATAGAGCTAGTACAACGCAACAAAGAGTCAGTTATAATAAATGAGGCAAGGCCTTAAGCTTTCCACTAAATAATATGCGATAAATATCCAATGGTTAATTCTGGATTAAAATTTAAAGATATTGAAGAGATTGTGAATAAGTTTAAAAGGATATTCTGTGATTACGTGATGTAATAATGCTAATGTATTAACAAGGATGAGAGCTAATTAGGGTGTTAGACCTAATTAGGCTACTATAAAAGATTTTATTATAATTTCATTTTTTATGCCTAAGGCAAACAGGCAATAGTCAAAAGATTGTAATCAACAGAAAGATGCAGGTAAAGATTTTTTTCACTAATGTGAAATTAATTATTCAATTAAGAAGGGGAAAAAATAATTTTAAATATTTTATGATTCCAAGATTATCGTCTATATATTTCAAATATTTTAAATTTGTTTTGAGTTTAGGTATTCTCATAAATAAAGATTTTGGTAAGGTGATTCAGATGTTCTGTTATTATCCTTTCTCTGTCCGAAACAATGTAATTATATATTTTTTAAGTAATTGAGTTTATTTTGTAAATTCTTTTTGTGTTTTTAAGCTTATTATTTTGTAAATGTAATTTAAGTGAAGGCTCATATAGCGAATTTGGCCGTCAGGCTTTTAAGAGTATAATAGTGGCTCATATAGCGAATTTGGCCGTCAGGCTTTTAAGAGTATAATAGTGGCTCATATAGCGAATTTGGCAGTCAGGCTTTTTAAGGGTATGTGTAGCATTAAGAGTGTTTGTTAAGTATATTATTATAATAATAGTAAAAGTGGATCCGTGAAGGATCGTCATCATAATACTAATAATTAAAAGTGGATCCGTGAAGGATCATTGAAATAAAAAGTGCAACGAAGTGATTAAACCAATAAATGATCAAAAGACACTTTGATTAGTGACAATTATATTCCACTTTTTATTAAAAAGTTTAATGTATTTTAATCAATCTTAAGGACGTTATAGCAACGAAATTTGTTTTTTTTAAATAAAAAATAAAAAACTTTGATTAGTAATAATTAAATTCAAATCTTTATATTAAATCCAAATTTTTATATGATAAACTTAGATTATTTTATTTCAATTAATTGTAATTATACTTAACAATTTTATATCTTGTTATTTGATGTATCTAATTTCAACTTTTTGATTAACATTTTATATTTTAATGTTTGATTTGTATAACTTCAACTTTTATATATATAAACTTCATGTAAACTTGCAGTAGGAGAACACCACTTCAAATAGTATTATCATTCAAGAACAATATTATACAGAGTGTTCCAAATTATTTGAATTTATCCAATTTGTGAAATGTTATACAGGATGTTTCAAAATATTGTAACCTGTGAAATTTTATACAGGGTGTGCGAAAAATGATCATGCCGTCTTTTCTCGTCTTTTATTTTTTTTAGCAAAGCGTATCAAAAAGTATACGACTAGGTCTCTACTTTCAGATACACTTTGGGGGTATTGTAATGTAATTGATTTGCCCCTGAAAAGTATGTGAAAGCATTGACAAGAATATCGTCCTAATTTTATAAACATATCTTATTTCATTTAAATTATGTAGTATATTAAATGGCGCTTAAAGCACTTCTTCTTCTAAGAAGGCAAAAGCCACTGAACAGTGACGTCACGCACGTGACACCAGTCAAGTCAGTTTGACAATATATATATTTCAAATAATAACTTCCTCTTCTCGAAGGTTCGAAGAGAGATTTTAAATGTAACTTGAGTCATTTTCCGGCTCTCGAAGCTTCGAGTAGCACAGAGATGTTTTTGTCTTGTATTTTGTTTTTCTAAACTAAACCTTCTCGAAGCTTCCTTGACCAAGGAATATATACAGGGATGGTGCAACATAAAGTTAGTGTTTCAGTAGGCAGTGTTCAGTTGGCAAGTGGTCAGTTGGGAGTTGGTCCGCGCTAGCCCGCGTATAGTTCGAGATGATCTATTTTCGCATTAATTAAACTAATTCAGCAATAAAAAAACATGTCAAAATGAAAAGTGTATTAATCATAATTCGTCAATAGGCGCACATCGCGGTAACGTAAATCCAGAACGTTACAAAGGCTTTTCGCTAGGGTGATCGCTGTGCTTAAACACACTTTGATGATTCCTGCCATCAGTCCTTTGTCTACAATGTTTGGCAATATGGCCAGGCTTGCCACAACTAAAACACTTCATAGAGGCTGTTTTCTTCTTGAACTTACTTTTTGAAGTGAACAAGGCTGTTTCGTTGGTTAGGGTTGAATCATCCATTTTCACATCTTGTAATAACTTCACTTTAATAGCATCACCTGTAATTTTTGTGCCAGAATTTTCTAGGGCCATTATCATTGGTTTATAACTTTCAGGTAAACCAGCAAGAAGTAGTGTTCCTGCCCATTCGTCACTTACAGGAAATCCTATCTCGTTTAATTTGTATGCAGTTGATACAATCGTGTCACAATACTCGTCCACAGACTTACAGTTACTGAGGTTGGTAGTGACTAGTATTCTTAGTAGCCCCACTCTCCTAGTCAAGCCGGAGTCTTCGAATGCTCTTTCCAACGCATTCCATGCTTCAGCCGCGGTCTTAGCATTTTTTATGTGAGAATAATTTGTTTTTTCCACGAACAAAATTATTCTAGACAGAGCTTTCCTCTCTTTATTCTTCCAAGAACACACCTTAGCTTCGTCTTCTATTTTGGGAGGGTCTTTCTCTATCACTTCAAACAAATCATCGTGCTCCAGATAAGCTTTCATTGCAAATTTCCAACTGGAATAGTTTTCTCTACCAATTAGTTTTTCTACTATCGACAATCCAGATGTAGACGCACTCATGTTTACAATTTGTAGTGTAAAACTTTTGTTAGTGAACACACTGCCGCCTAAAACTAACCGCTGAAAAACGAACGCAATTTTATTTCTCTTTATTTCACTTCACCATCTCACTCGCGCACTGTAATGCGTTGCCTGGGCCCATAACCTTTGTTATGAAAACAATATCTAGTTTAAAATGGCAAAGTAGTAATAAAGTTATGTTGTCAGTTTAGTAACGCTGTGTTATGAAACGCCAAGACGGCCATTTTGGGACTGACTGAGCTAAAGAACAGCTAAACAAAAGAAGCACGCTATACATAGAGATAGGTAGGCCTACATCACAATAGAGGTATGAAAATACATTACTATTCTAACAGTTGTCTCCTGTTTACTCTACTCCCCGCTGCTCTTGTCATCAGCTCAGAGATAGTTGCACCCATGGGATTGGATCTCTATAAGAGAAACAGTGTTAACTTCTCTGACAAATGCATTGAATAATGTCGATGAAATACAATGTTTTTTTCTTTAATTTCCTATATTTAAAAATCTCAATTCATGTGCATTCACTATTTTATTTTTGTAAGTGGCTTTAAAACTGTCATTTGTAATCATTCTTTTAGGATATTTGACTACCTATTAACACTTTAAGTACTTAAAGTTACAGTTTTGCATTAAATTGCCCACCGATAGCTACTAGTTCATCTCCCACCCACCTTAGCGCTCAATTTCCTGTTCTAGCCATATTACCATATATACTGAATATAGAATGACTGCACAAACCAATAAACCAAGGAGAGTGAAGTAAATTACAACAAAGTTAGATTACTATTTTTATAGTCCTACATGTTAATTAAATCTAGTGAAAAGTTGTTGTTTTCCATCTATTTAAAATTTGATACAGTTGATATCTTTTTATTGGCGTGTTTAGCTTTAGGCATTACGAGAAATAACAGTTTTAGTCCTTGAAAAGTCCTGTGTCCTGTGTCTGTAAGAACCCTGACATAGGAGATGTACATAATTTTTTAAACTTGTTGTTTTGACTATCGAGTGTATAAGGGCCTTCTTCTGAAATCCAGGAGAGCTGATCATTCCCAGTTACTAACTGCCCCTGTCACTGCCAGGCGGCTCATATTCTCGGGGATTCTACCGAACTTTCGTTAGTACTTAGTTGCTACCTCCACTGGTATGCTCCAAGGCGTCACTAGGTTGGGGTTTTAATCATGGGAGGGGGTGTTCTGGGCGGATTACCCATAAATTGTTACCACTCTTCTACCGTGCAAATTCAAGTACATTTAATCAGACTACTATTTCTTATTCCTACCTGATCAGTATAAACATGTGGAGAACATGGACAGGTAATAAAATATCAAGCACTACATAATATATGACCTTATGAACATGTTGGAGGAGACCTGCAATAACAATTACAATGGAGCGAGGGGTTTGGTGCATTTGTGTATAGCAAGAGTGTTGGAGTAAAGGTGTTACAGGTATTAACACAACTCTATTGTAATGAACAGGTGCCATTGTTGTTTGTTCCAGATCGTTCTATGGTTGACAAGTGGTACAAATCTAATGATAAGGAGTCACTTGTGATGGCGAGACGCTTGATCAGAGAAGAAGGACTTCTCTGTGGTACGATACCGTTCAATTTAATATAACTAGAACTCCTTTATATAATAGTGGCTAATATATTGTTGAGAATTATTGATAATTTTAATTTTCTAAATCATAATAAACTTATATGATAAGGATTCCAACTCAAAAAAGTTGATATGATAATTTTATAAATTGCTCATAGATTTTAATAATAAGCCGTGCGTTGTGTTAAATTATATGATTAATTTGTTTAAGGGCTGCTAATTGGTTTATTTTTATGACTACATCGAATACACCCATGTACCTTTAGCTTGTATTATTTATTATGAAAATACTCGATTATTGTAAGTGAAGAAGCGTCGCCAGCCACCCAACCCAACCCCCTCACCCCCCCCCCCCCCCCCCCCCCAAATAAATAAAGAGGATGAACGATAATAACAACTTTATTAAAGCACTGATGCGTCTGTATCTTGTTATTTTGGAAAGTGATCTTCGGAACAATTTATTTTTAAATACCACATCATTTGAACCAACTCTTTACAACATCTTTTTATTTTTGAAAAGCTAGAACTTTTGAGGTAATTCCAAATTCTGTAACTCTCTGCGTTGCGGCGTTGGTTCTGCCCACTGTTACTGTTAGTTTGTTATTTAGTTATCAAAAGGCGGGTAATACCACAAATTATTGTCTATTAAATAATTGGAGTCTGTATTCTATTCAAACATAGCTTTCTTACATACATACCTATTTACGCCATTCCCTTACAGATTAGGCGAAAAACTGTTAATATAGCTCAAAAACAACTTTGTACTTAATCCATTCTCGCTAACTTTCTCCAAATTTCCCTGTCCTTGCATACTTCCTTCACTTCAACAACATCCATACACTGAGTCATACATGCTCTCTTATTCTTAAAACTCTTAATGTTTCTCTTTTTCACATATTCACCTACAACATCTAGCCATGTCTTACATGGCTTACCACTTCCTTTTGATCCACACACTCTACCTTCATATATTTGTTTTGTCACTCGATCCATATTCATCCTGTTAATATGCCCACCCAACCATTAAGAGACGTCTTTCACATGGACTTATTGGATTCCTTTTTCAAATCACACTCCTTCAGCACCCATTCACTACTGACTCTGTCTACACGAGTTTTTCCACGTACATTTCTTAAATATTTCATTCCAATCGCATCCACCATGCTCTTGTGTTTCTACTGACACGCCCACTCTTCACATCCGTAAAACAACGTTAGCGTTAACATACTTTTATATACCACCATCTTTGACTCTTTTGATACTACCTCATTCTTTGCAATAGTTCACATACACCCAACTACTCTTCAAGATGCATTCACCCTTCTGTCGATTTCGATCTATCCTTCCATTTTTACCAAATATTCTGCCTACATACACAAAATAGTTCACTTGCTCTAACAGTTTTCCATTTATACTAAGCTTACAATCATTTCCTGATCTATCTTTATCAAAAACCAATAACTTAGTTTTGGAGACATTTATATGAATAGACATTCTATCTGTTGCCACACTCAAAATATGTATGCATACTGCAAGTCACTTTCCTTCTCAGCCATTAATATGACATCATCTGCATATAACAGCACTTTCCCATTCACACTGTCCTGTTGTACACCAACCGTGTCCTCACAAGCATCCCTCATACACTTATCCATGAAAACATTAAACATCCATGGAGGCAAAATACTACCTTGTATAACACCCTGTTCAATGTCAAACCATTTGCTCAAAGTTCCATCACCACTAACACACGCTTTACTTTCATCATACACCGCCTTGATTGCATCCACTAACCATGCATCTACACTACACTCTCTAAGAACATTCTATTACATACTCCTATTTACCCGATCGTGTGCTTTCTCCAGATCAACAAATTCACAATAAACTTTCTCTATTACATTTCTCATTCACTTGTTGCAATGTCAATATCTGGTCTATACAAACTCTAACTGGCATAAAACCACATTTCACAGCCCATTACTTGCCCGCAGTCCTTTCACCCACCCTTTCAATTAAAACTCTCCCAACAACTTTGCCTGGAATACTCAACAATCTAATTGCCCTATAATTTCTTTAAGTTTTATATTGAGTAATGAGTGCATTCAGCCCAGAAGTAAGTCTCGTCAAAAATATATGTTCATTTAAAAAAAATCACAGGCCAAGCACTAAATGATTGTGAGAAATTTGACATGTTGACAAATATTTGAATTCTAGGTGAAAAGTTTAAAATTCCCTTTTCGGCAGATTGGTGGTCGAAATAGAAGATTTTAATTTTATTGGATAAAATATTATTTATATAAATAGCTTGCATACTCTCTAAGTGAAGATAGTGCATACTGCAAGGTTTGCATAGATTTTGCTCCTGAGGAAGTAGGTATGTCAAGTTCACAACATACTGGTCAACTGGATACAGATGGATTTTGTGGGGAGAAGAAAGCCAACAAAAAACAAATTACTACCCGGATACTACTTAAAAAACTGACAATTTTCAGAAGATGATATACTGTGAAAAACATGGCATTGATAAATTTATTGACAAATAGCGATCAAATAAAGCAGCACAAAACAGGTCCATATTTAAACATATAGGGATTTTATATGAACAGTAAAACCTTTTCAGAGCCACATTGACTTTGGTTACCTTGATTTAAACAACCCTTCTATTTTAAATTAAATAAATCCTAGAGCTCTACTAAGAGAAAGGCTAAAAAGTGATTATGAAAATCTGAAGAAGTATTTTCAATCCTGCTGAGGACGGGGAGATCAAGGTTCGAATCTCGGTCGGGTGAACTGGGGGTGGTTTTTCCTAAATGGTTTTCCACTCTCCCTCCACGCAAATTCGGGTTCACTTCCTTTAATTCAACCTTCCCAATTCCTAATCCATTAGCGTAATTAGTACTTAAGCGTATAACCCGAACGGGTAGTAAGACGCGGTGCTAAATAATAATAATAATAATAATAAAAAAATATTTTCAATCCTGTGTACAAATGCCACATAAATAAGTTGGAACATTCAGAATCAGATCATTGAAGCCTGTAATTACGTTATTACTAATAAAACGTGTTCATGAGGTAAACAATGCAAAGTGTTTCTCTGTTTTATCCAATGAAACTACTGATATATCTTGTTTAGAACAGTTTACTATCTGCTTACATTATATTAAATATGAGGTTGAGAAAGGTTACACTCTTCAGGAACGTTTTCTGCCATTTATGCCTTAAAAGAGAACAACAGGTAAGAATGTATCAGAAACACAGAGCGCGGCATAGCCACTACCATCCTTACAGGTCATTGTTATGTTGACACCTTATCCATTAGTGGAAGACTTTGAGGTGCACATGCATACATTTCTTAACCATATCCAAAAGCATTCTTTGTTCACTGTTTCTCATACAGTTTGAACCTAATAATTTTAAACTCTTCTGAGGTTACCTCCATAAATAACTTATTTACCACTATACGGAAATTGTATGTTTTTTAACATATCATTCTGCATCTAAAAATGTCTGATATTGCTCCAGAGTCCCAGAAGTCCAAGGGGAAACAGCTTTGATCTACTAGATGGGTTCAAAGACATGAGACAGTAATGGTTATGGTTCAGCTACAGTATTCTGTGGCAGCACTTGGAAAGATTGTCCAGTGGGAAGACAGAGATGCAGTTCTTCTATTCAAAGCTATACAGCAACCAGCTTTTATAGTAGCTCTGCTGTCATCTGAAAATTTACTGAGCTATACATTACTTTTGAGCAAAAAACTCCAGTCAACAGATGATTTTTCACATTTGGAGGAAATAATTTTAATTCTAACCTAAAAGAGGGAATGCAGACGATGAATTCAAGACAATATTTTGAAAAGTATGAGGAAATAGCTGAGAACATAGGTTCACAAATAATATTAGTCACGACCCCACCTCGTGTGAGCTGGATCTGTCAGGATAGCGTACGGGACGGGTTAGGTTGCAGGGGAAGCTAATTATGTGGGTTTGAAATAATACGTAGTTTTATGAATTTTGGTTTAATAGAAGTACTTAGAGATAATACAAAATGTGATGTTAAATGGAATATAAAGAAATATAAGAGATTGGATGCTCGCATTCATGAAAACTTAGACTGATGGAACGACTGACACAGCTCACAACCCCCTACAGAGCTCGATCTCGAGGCCCAGGTTTCGATTGTTTCCCTTTATGCACAAGTGCTACTGATGACTTGAAGATGTAGTCTCTTATGGTCTGACTTTGGACGGCGTCTCTGCCTACGAATTTGATGAAAATGTGTCAGCCCAGATGTCAATAAACAGAAGACTTTTATGGACCCTTTTCTCGCCAACTAGAATAAACATTGTTATGAGTAGTCTGCATTCCCCTTTAATATCTCTAATTTGTTATATCATATTCGCTAAGCCAACACTTTCAAGCACACACATCCAGGAAAGTTATGTAAATCAAAACAAACATCCCAACATTGCTCAAGATTTTGACAAGATTTGTGAAGGATGGACGACATATCTACAAAGCAAATATGCCATCTGAGAATGCCGAAGAGGACTTTCGGCTTGCAGTTTTCCTCCACGGAAAATTGCCTACTCAGTAACCTCCAGGTAAGATTCACTAAGCACAAATATATCCTCAGCAGTCTTGTGTGTCCTTTACCTACTGTTGTAGGTGTGCATAGAGAAGATATAAAGAATTTGTCAAATTAGTTGAGTTGTACACAAATAATATGAATGGCGTTGGGATGAACTGTGTGACAGCTGAGTTTGAACCGTGGTGTAAGATTCCAGAGAAGGCCTACAGCAAAATATGTGAAAGCTAACACATTCACTGTAAGATGCATTTTATGGCCAAAAAAAAGGAATTGATGCCTTGAGCATTTATGACACAAGTTTTTTTCCCCCCAAATGTGCGTGTGCCTTTAAAGATCTTTTTGTCTTTGCTTGTTTCTGCTAGCATGCCTGGAATAACATTTTCAACTTTGTTTTTTGCTTTACTGTACCATTGTTAATGTTATTTTTAATTGTTGTAGAACAGTTCAGGATAAAAATATTAATACTGTAGTAGCAGTTTTGGAATAAAAATGAAATCAAGATGTCATTTCCAAATTGTTTGCACCACAGATCTAGTTAACTTTTAATTTTGTAATCACTTCTTGTCTACATTTGAACACACATGTGTTCTTCTTCTTGCTCGTGACAACCTCTCGCCAGAGTAATCGGATCGCATACACCAACTTCTGTGCAGACAATCTTGGGCATATCTCTTCTGATGCATCAACATATTTAACACAACTGTTGAATAATGCAACCGCAACATGACCTCATCAAGGAGGAGTAAGACTGCCAACATTTATAATCAAAATCTTGCAACATAGTTGAGCATACACTAGGAAAACATGCTCACTCAGAATGAGGAAATTAAGTACAAGGATTATTAAAACAAATTGAGTGTAGGTGCATTGTATGGGTGCTTGAAGGGTTTCACTTGGACTTTTAAGTCGAGAAAATCTCCGCAATGAAAATCTCTGCTCATCTATTTAATTTTCTAATTTCTTGTCTTTAAGGTGTGAACATTAATTTCAATCTATAGATGTGCTTTACTTAATCCTTTTCTTGAACAAAGTTTGTTTTTAGTATGTTTTACACAATATTTTACTAATAAATGTTATATGTATCAATATGGTAGGCCTACTTTAAAGCTCTGTATATATTATCAGTCTTGTCAAGTTAAATGATTATTTTACATTGACTCGTATCACCTGAACAAATGAAGCTTTGTGTCTGTGGCAAATTTAAACATACATTTATGCACAGCCCCCAAGTTTGATTTTAAAAAAATTCAGAATTCTACAATATTTTATGAAATATTGGTTCACATTGCTTGGATGCCGAATCTCAACTTATAAAAACTGAACTCTTAGCCTCAAGGAAACTCGGGTATGAATGATAAAGGTAGCTATTTATTATAATTATCAAACCCTTCCTAATGATAGCTTATAACATGTTGTAAAGGTGGCAGCAGTGGAGCTGTCATGTCTGTTGCCTTGCAAGCAGCGGCCACACTCAAAGCGGGACAACGTTGTGTAGTTATTCTTCCAGACGGCATCAGGAACTACATGACTAAGTTTGTCAATGATCATTGGATGCACGCCAGAGACTTTATTGAGGACGACGAAACCAACAAGCACTGGTAAGTTAGACACATTGTCTTTATAGAGTGCCAACTATGATACACTTTTCTTAATTTCACAAAGCTGTGTTCCCAATTGCATTTTTATATAGAAGTCATCGTCAACCTTCAAATCTCAAGCTGTCGCATTGACCTTAGCAAATTCTGAATTAAAAAAGACATACCGTTAAGACAAATAACATAATAATAGATTAATTAAGTCTGTTCATATAAACAATTATTTAAACTAGATCTATTACTGTTATCAATTTAAATTAAATACTGTATGGTACTGGCGAGAAAGTGGAAAGTTATTGGTTAAAGCTAATTTAGGCCTAGTCGTTTTAAAAATGTAAATAATTAATGTGTTAAAATATTTAAAAAATGAGGTGGACCAATGGCTAGATAATTTTATAATAAAGGAAATGGATAAAACTAAAGAAAAAGGAAAAATAAACTACTAAGAATAAGAATAAATTTGATGAAGAAAGCCCACCTAGGGAAAGAGGAAAGATGTGGGAAGAACCCAATGCACAAAGGTGACATCTTCTTCCTTTCTTCTGTCTTCTATAGTAGAAGTAGTCACACACATTTTAAACACAAATATAATAATATTTCGGCATTGTTGCCTTGAGGGCAAACCATCCTAACATGATCCTGTTTATTTTGTGCGATGTCTAACTAATAGAAATACTTTTTGTTGTTGTTTTTTTAAAGTTTTATTTGGCACCATATCTTACTACCCTTTCGGTTTGTACGCTTAAAAACTTATTACACTAATGAACTAGGAATTTGGAAGGTTGAATTTAGAGTAAGTGAACCCGCATTTGCGTGGAGTAAGAGTGGAAAACCATTTAGGAAAAACCGCCCCAGTTCACCTGACCGAGATTCAAACCTTTATCTCCTCCTCGGAAGTTTAGCTCAAGTCAAAACTAGCATGTTATAGTATAGCTAACTACCCCACTGAGCCGGGTATATTTCTAATTTAATTTAATTCAATAGCCCATGGGGTCATGTGATAGATTTTGTGGGGCAAATATGTCATAACCTGATGCAGTGACGAAAGTTGTGTGGGATAATTTTAGGTAGCATAAATTATTTTAAACCAAGTTGATAGTCGAATAAATATTTTTTTCCTACAACCAATAATCATTCATGGCTTTAATTTAACTCCATTAATTCTCAAATATGGGCCTAAAATAAGCAAAAATCTAAATAAATTAATATCAATACATGTAAATTATCCTCCAATAATATTCAGATCTGTCCCAGAACAAGCTAGGTCTGGTCAGATTTGATTTTTTCCATGTGGGGAGGTATTTTAACTTTTGAAAATCTTCACTTCCCCCTATTGCTCGAGGGGTTTTCACTCCTTAAATATATTTTGTAACCAAATCTTCTCCCACACAAACATACACACATGTGTGCACATGCACAGCATATCACTCTATTGCGCCTTGAAATAAATAAGTACCTACCAGTAATAAAAATCAAATCTAGCTAGCCCTGAAACTTAGGCTAACACAGTAAACCCTTCACTCCCTAACACATATTAAAGCTAACTTCACAACAGTTATGTGTAGAAAATACACACAAAGTGTGAACTGTGACCTCCCTTTTATTGTAAAAGCCATATTGTGTTTGTTCGTTTTATAGGTTACTGTCCAAATATTCTTCACCTTCTTCCATAAATATAATATAATGTGCCTTATGATTAAACACATACGAGTGATAAATACATCTGGATTTGAGTTTTTAAAATTCTTATATTTTACCTACGAAGTACTATTATACATACTATTTTAAATTTCCCATATATATATAAAATGTAAAATATTTTTTTGAAATACTAATAGAATAACAGAGAGACCATATGTAAGTGTGCACTGATTGATTTCCATATTATTAATACAAATAGATTTGTAGATAACTAGCAGATGTGCCTGTTCTTCTCACAAGGAATCTTTGAGTAGCTTTGTTCTTTTCTAAGAATATAAAATTAACCAAAGGAAAACGTAACCAAATATTAAATTATTTTAAAATTTTAATTCTTTATTGGTTTAAATTATGTGACTAAATGTGAAAAATAGGCAGGTTAACTAAACTATAATGTCAAAGTAGGGATACAATCTAAAAGTCTTTGCCTAAAAATGAACTTGAGAGAAGTAAAACGATGTAATATATTACCACTGTCACAAAAAATAAAAAATAAATAAAAGAGCATTAAAGTTTAACAAACAGCATAAATGAAATAATGAGCCATTATAAATACATATTGGTCTCTTTAATCACCTACCATATTTCTATTTTCTATTACATGAAGCAGTTTTTTTTTCAATTGATTGTGAAATTTTAAACACCTTATTTTTTTGAACCAATTTTCAGTATTTTTTGATCATCTAAGGTGGTCTTTGTAATTACTTGAAAATATATATATTTTATACTGCACCAAGAATCGTTTTTATTATAAGTTTGAAACTTTAAATCCCCCACACTTCCGCTCCCTTTCCAATTCATTGACCCTTGTTTAAAAATTAAAGAATGCCAGACTCTTGGCACCTGAGGTTGTCCCTCTACATTTATGTATTTCAATTTTACACCATACAGGAAGTTTTCTATTATAATAATACATTTGGAAATTATTGGGGGTGGACGCCCCCCTTCCCATTTCCGGTCTTTAATTTTGAAATTTAATTGGTTTTCATAGCATTTAAGGTGTATCTTATACCTGCTTGGCGAATTTCAATGTTTTAATACAATGAGAAGTAGATGTTTATTTAAGTTTCTCTCTTAGACAAAGGACGACATAAAAGGAGAAGAATAGGAGTGGCAAAGATTCAAAAAGTGCACGGTGAAAGCAGCAGAGGAAAGATGCAGAAGAACGAGCTGAAAGAGAAGATGGAAACTTCATGATGGAACGAAAAGGTAAATGAAGCAGGGAATGCCAAGAACAAAGCACTTGGAGAATGGTTCACGAAAAAAAATCGAGAAAGAAACTGAGAATAAGTATAAGTACAAGGATAAAAGGAGAAATGCAAAGAAAATAGTAAGAGAAGGAAGAACACATGGATGGAAGAGTGGACAAAAGTGACTGATGTGGAAGGGAGCAAGAAGTTATTATATAGTCAAGTGAGTCAAAGGAGGAGGAAAAGTAGGAGAGATGATAACAGCAGCAGGAGAAACGGGTCTACTGTGGTGGTAGAAGAAAGTGCCAGAGAATTGGACAAAAGGTATTATATAACCAATATTCAAGAAGGTAGGCAAGAGGTGTGAAAATTATAGAGGCATAACACTTATGTGTCAATGCGCGAAAATGTATGAAAAGATTCTGAAAAGGAAATTGAGGAAAAGTGTGAATGAAAGATGTAGAGAGGAGCAACATGGATTCAGAGAGTAGAGGTTAACAATAGATTTAATATTCGGAACTAAACAGTTGATGGAAAAGAGATATGAGTTTGGAAAGGATCTGGTAATGTGAATAGAAAGAAAATATGGAAAGCAATGCAGGAGATTGAAGTTGAAAGAGAAGTGTCTAGGAGAGTAGAGAATATGTATGATAATAATGTGAGTCGTGTAAAGATGGAGAGAGGAGAGGGTAAACGGTGTGGTTCTAATTAAAAGATGGAGTCAAGCAGGAACTATATTAGACCATTAGTATTGTTGATGGAAATGATAATGAATAGAGTGGCAGGGAAACTGGACAAGAAGAAAATGAAAGCCTTCCTGCCAAAGTTCAGCTGTACATTTAATCTAGCAAATGTTTTTGATGGTCACAATGTTACAGACCCCGTTTCACCCTCTTGGGTGTTGAATTTTGCAAAACCCCTTCTTATTGGATGCCTACAACATAAAAGGAACCCCCTCTGCTGAAATTCAAGAGTCCAGCTAGGTACAGGGGTTTGGGAGTGATGGTGATGAATCAGTGAATCAAGGCTCTTGTATTTATATATACATAGATATGGAGATGTGAGAAGTGTATCTTGATAAAAATTGAAGAGTTTGTGTGTCATGAGCGTTGTATGATATCTACTACACCCAAAGGCCTGAAATTTAAAAATTAATATCCCATGTGTAAAACATGTGCACCACAAAGCTGAAATTTTACATTTTTTTTTATTTATTAAAAACTGGGTAGAAGGAACTAAAATGTATTTTTTTTCTGTCTGTTTGAATCAAACAAAAGCATTGTCTGGGGTTACCACACACTTCATTGCACAGTTACACCGGGCACTCGTGCTAGTATTGAGTTAATATAAGATCTTGTAAGGCTGTTTCATCTTGCAGGTGGTGGAACCTTAAAGTCTCGAGTTTGGGTCTAGATGCACCTCTTACCGTTCTGCCAACTGTGACCTGTCAGGAAGCTGTTGACATCATGAAAAAAGAGGGTTTTGACCAATTACCTGTTGTTGATGATGGAGGGTGAGTTTTATTCAACAGATTCAAATTATCCTTTATTTTCGCATTTCTCAAACTATTAAAAATTAAATATTTATTATTGATTGTACTCATAAAATTCAT
This sequence comes from Timema cristinae, assembly GCA_039000515.1. Taxonomy (NCBI): domain Eukaryota; kingdom Metazoa; phylum Arthropoda; class Insecta; order Phasmatodea; family Timematidae; genus Timema; species Timema cristinae. The sequence continues at coordinate 47,881,975 of JBCFYV010002255.1, forward strand.
TGAATATGATGACACTTTGTGTATTCATCATTAGTATAAATTAAACTTAATGATGCCATGACACTGACACAATGGCATAATGACACCATTATTTACATTATTTTTAGAGCACTGAATCTACAGTGATGATATAAATCTCATTATGGTAGTCTTAGACTTCTCTTGCAATTGAAAGAATTGAGAATTTTCCACAACTTATTTTCTGACATAGAAAAGTTTTTCACTGTTGATCTAATGTGCTGTGCACACCATTACACTTTAGCTGCCCTGCAATCTCGTGTCTTTTTATTCCTATTATTAAAACAGTCTTGTTTTGGCTTATATTAAAATATGAATTACTTCTACAAAGCAATATTGCTTCCTGTTATTTTGTATGCCTTGACACAAGGTTGATATTTACAAATAGGAACAATACAAGTCAACATTTACAATGTTTATGAGAAATTATTTTAGTGACTGTTAGCGAAACATACAGCTCTCATAGAAAGGGGTGGATATTTTGTCAGTCAAATGTTCATATGAATGATGTCATCTGACAGATAACCATGTATTTTTACATCAAGTCATGTAACCTGCAGCTGTCACCTATAAAATAACAATAATATAGTCAAATATTATCAATTATTGGCCGCAAAAATTCTGTTTTTATTTTGCAAAAGGTCCTACCAATGATGATAGTTTCCACTGAGTGCTTGGTAATTTTATTAAAAAAGTACCACAATATTTACCGAGGAAGCAGCTCTTGTACGATATGAATGAATAACACTAGTTAGATGTATGTAACATGGGTGCTCTACTCCCAGGACTGTGCTGGGGATGGTGACTATGGGGAACCTCATGTCTCGACTCATCAACACCAAGGCTCTTCCTACAGACTGTGTCGAGAAGGTGTTGTATCGACAATTCCGTAAGATCAAGTTGGATACAAACCTGGGTCGTTTGTCTAGAATACTAGACAAGGACCACTTTGTCCTTGTGGTACATTCTCAAAGGCTGTGTAAGTTGATTACATTTCAAGATAGACAAGAACATGTGTTGAAACTAATTACATACTTAATCTGTGGAAATTATAATGTCCAAGACATTTTACCGCACTTTTATTATGTATTTCTAAGTATATAAAAACACAATATGTCATAGATACACATTTAATGTTTCCCTGTTCACATAGTAAGAAATTTTAGTTCAATATATTTATAAATTAATGTTACATTGTAGTTAATAGTGGTTTTGGAGTATTACTTCCCCTTGATTAAAGTAACAAGCTAAATATTTGGATATAGTAAGAAATTATTTTTAAAACTATTTAGAGCATGTATTTGTTTTAGAGCCTATCCTATTTTGATTGAATTTCTTCTTTTCAAAGTGGTGAGTCTTGAACTATATTAGTTTTCCTAACAAACTGTATTATTCTTTGTTGTCAGCAGATTCCAACAAAGATGTAGTGAATAGTCGTGAAGTTATCATTGGTATTGTTACGCCTATTGACCTACTCAACTTCATTACACATTCTCAAGATGATAAACACAAGAGTGTTTCAATCTCTGAAGAATCTGCCTAACATTCCAAGACAGGATGTGGCTCATTGAAACATTACGAGTAGGACAAGCTTGCTCTTAAATGTTAAAAAAATATAAATCAAAAACAGATTTCAATATAGATAAAATAAAGATTCTTGGATATTAAAAAAAAATTGTATACCTAATTTGTTCAAGTGAAGTGAAGGTGAACACTGTCTGTCAAAACGCTAAACCACAAGGTCTTTCACTTGTTAATACAATCAAATTCACTCTCAGTGGTATGGATGTGTATTTGTTATTACTTAGACGATTATTGTGATATCTTGTTAACAGTGAGGCATTGTACTTGATCATGCAGAGATGAGCTAACTTTAGATTGACTATACAGATTCATACATAAATAAACTGACTGTAGATTGATTATACAGATTCACACATAAATAAACTGACTGTAGATTGATTATACAGATTCACACAAAGATAAACTGACAAATTATATTATATGTTTGGACCTAAATTTGCAAGTATTTCTTAAATAAATTGTTTTAGGTTTATGTGATTAAAGTTTTAATGAGTTTGACTATTTTAAAGTAAGCTTATTTTTAAATACTTATTTTTTAACTCGTAATTATATTTAATATTATGTTTTTGTGGCTAAACCAACTTTTTGCTATATTTTTATTCAAGGTTGTGTTATTTAACTTTTAGTTGATTTTAATAAACTCTTATGCTATATCATATCTGTAATGTGCAAACATACAATCCAAATTGTGTATATTAATGTAATTTAAATATAAGGTGCATGCAGCATTCTATTATAAAATTATGAAAATAACATAATCAATGATATATTTAACATCATGAGCACTGAGGAAATCTGTAAGGAGAGTGCCACTCAGAATGTCAAAAGATTTTTACGTATAATTATAAATAAGAACGGAAATGAAACAATTCTGATGCGTACATCCTCACTTGTACGACTCCTAACCTTCCAAAGGAGGTATGAATAGGTTTTACGTGCTCAGTGTCAGGCCATATGTTCCCAACCCTTGACCCTATTTCAGTTCCAGGAATTTGGGCATACGAGGCTGCAATGCCGTAGTGAGCCAACCTGTACTGTTTGTGAATTGTAGATTCATGATACACCGTGTGAGACTCTTTTTAAGTTCTTCGTCAACTGCAAAGGTCCACACTCTGCCTTGTCTCTGGCCTGTCCAAATTGGAAGGCAGAAATGTGATGGAGATTCAAAGTGAAAAGATATTTCCCCTATGCCCAGGCACGCAAAGAATATGTATCTAGTCAAGATCCAGTATTTCAGCCCTCTTGCAACCAAAAATTTTAGCCAGAATATTAAGTGTCCTAACTGCCATAGCACAGTTAATATTTCAAAGACATCTTCCCAACCTGTGCCACTGGTCTCTGCTCAAGACACCAATAGTCATATAATCCCAACTCTGTCGATGACAGAGTTTTCACGGGTGGTGGCATCACAGATTATGTCTCCACCACCCGTACCCTCTGGGGGTTCTCCTCTGAGGCCACGGGGAATCCCCCCAAACAACTTTCCAGATAACACACTCGAGACCTCCTCGGGAAACAACTCCGGGAAGAGCTTGGAAAATAAAATCACCTGCGGCCGTTGTTGAGCCGTCAAATCTCATCTCTGGGGCTTCAGGGGTAAGGTTGGGTTGGGTGGTGTAACAGGGGAGTCTCACTGGTGCTTTAGAGAAAACCCAGCGAGGGACCGACAAGACTAATGCAAGCAAAAAGGTGTTGAAGGTTAAATCTAAATCTTAGCGCAAGGACGCAATGTCCCAGTCTCTGCTAGAGAAGCGAAAGCCTCTTCCACAGCGAGAGAACCAGCAGCGATTCTGAAATAAGAGGACCTAAAAAGGTCCTAAATCAATTTTAAGTTTTTAAGAATTAAATTTATGGATCGAGTGGAGGAATTCATCTTAAATAAATAATAACGTTACTATAATGGAATTGAAGAGGTTTCATTCTAGTGTAGAGGAAATTAAATTACTAATGTCTTTCTCTGCATCCTTCCCTCCATTTTATGTTTGCAGGAGACCCACCTCTACCCTTCTGGTAGCCCTGATGTGGCTATACTCGTTAGAACCAATATTTATCGTAAATACATTAATATCATTTCTGATCTCCAAGTGATCGCTGTCCGCATCTCCTTCCTATCTACATAACAGTATGCAGCATCTACCTCCCACAAGAGGAACGTGTTACCAAAAGAAGCCTAGAGGCCCTCTTTATACAACTACGCTCATAACCTGGTGTGGGTGTCTAAGTTTACAGACCCCTGTGGGAGGATGATAGAGGGTATTCTTGTCTTGGGTGACCTGGTAATATTGAGCACCGGGAAACAGACACATTTATCCACCTTAAACGTGTTTTTCTTTGCTCGCTTCTTGTTTCTGGGAATTTGGGGGTGCGTCGTCCAGGCCCAGGTCGAGAAGTCGCCGCTGCAGTTTTTATTTGAGAGGCATTTGATATGTGTCCTTCTTGGGTCCGAGAGGGGTAGTCGGAAAAATGATACGGGAGAGGTGGAGGAGAGAGGGGTTGTAACTGATAGGCGGGTTGCGAGGGAACTTGGGGGGATGAAGAAGATATTGGAATGGGGTAGGTGTGAGAAGGGCTTTAAAAATGTTGTGTTCTGCCCTGGCTTTGTGGCGTCTTCCTCCTTTGCCATGGCGGTACTGTGAAGGTTTTGGAGGGGGGGGGGTCATGAGGAGAGGGGGGAATTTCGAAGAGGAGTTGGCAGCCCGGATGGATCTGAGCGCTGGAAGGGGTTGAGTGGCAGCCCGAATGGTTCCGCGAGTAGGAGAGGGTGGGAAGGATAGAGTGGTAGCCCGAATAGTTCTGAGCGTAGGAGAGGAGGAAAAGTAGTTTGCAAAAAATAAAAACCTAATCAATAAATGGCTTCCCAAAGCCCGAGAGGGTTGGGATGAGGATGGATGAAGTTTATTTATGTGTTTTCGTTATCTCTTTACATTGACAATATTCATCAGCTGGAGGAGGTTGGGCCCAACCCTCCTCCTCAGTCTTATTCTATAAACTTATGCTAACATATATATCTTAACCCTCTTATAATTAGTCTGACTAAAGCCACTACATTATTGTTACACATTTTTACAGTTGAATGGATTTTTGTTGTCCTTTTTTGGTAAGGTCTTTGGCTTGATCGAGCCCTTTGTCCTGGCGCGATCTCTTAGATCTTTTAGAGCTAGCGGCCTGGTGCGCTGGAACGGTCTCGGAACGGTCACTATATGTCGCACAACAAACGATCTATCCTGTGTCATCGAATTAACATTTTGTAGCCCGGGGATAGCTGCTCACTTCCTTTGGGGTGTTCACCCGGACCTCGGTGGCAGCGATCATTTTCCCACTCTGCTTTCACCACTTCAAGATCTAGTATATCCCGGGTGCCCCAATAGGTGATTAAACGTGCTGACTGGGGTAAGTTGCGTGAGCTCGACGTATTTGAGGGAACTTCTCCTGACGTCGATGTTAAGGGTGGGCATTTTACTTCAACGGTCATCACGGTGGCGAGGGCTTCTATCTAAAAATCCTCTAAGAATCCGTGCCAACATCCTATTCCTGTTTTTGAAAGCTATAAGTCTTCTCTCTAGCTCCCACATCTGGGGACTTATAATTATCTTCTCTTCCTGCTATAAAATGAGAACTTATTGGTTAAAAACTTACTAAAATATTCAAACCCCACGTGCACTATTCTGCAACAATTTCAAAGTCTGCTCACTGGAACTCAAGCGTAGACCTTGGGCTGAATATACAGTAGGGTTTTTAGGTCGCCCCAGACGTTAAAATAAGGATATAATCTACACCCGCCTGGATGTCTATGGACATTTTGGAGTTGGCCTACTCGGGCGGGTCCAACACCGCAAACATCAGCACCAGTGCGTTCTTCTTTGGTCTTCATCAGGTAAACCACATAAGGGGCAGAACGCTGTGGAACTTGATAATCTTGTATTAAATTACCATGAAAATAACTGATATACTAACAACAAACATCTTGTTATAGTGACATTTTGACCTTAAAAAAAGTGTGTTACCTGCGACACTTTCAAGGACAGTGTGGCTTCATTAAGGTGCGGCAGAAGGGAGCGCGAGCAATTTTACATATTTTATAACATTACGTTTTTTGGCCTAAATAAATCGAATATTTCTCCAGTAGCAACATATGGTTTAGTTTTCTGCACATGCTAATATCAACAGATCTTTAATATTTGTCAGGAGTGTCCTGGAATTTTGTTAAAACTTTTTCTATTTATTTAAAAAGTTTTAACTAAATTCCAGGAAACCCTTGACAGATATTCAAGATCTGTTGATACTAGCATATGCAGAAAACTAAAATTTGTGTTGCGACTGAAGAAATATTTTATTTATTTTGGCCAAAAAATAATATTTTATAAAAACTGTAAAAATACTTGCGCTCCCTTCCGCCGCTCCTTAACGCACCACCTAAACTAGAAGAAAAATACAGCCGCAAAATTTGTAGCTCTCAACTTTTGTTAAATGAAGAGTTAAAAATTACTTTAAAACTGTCACAGATTGAGATATGTCTTTATTCATTTTGAAAATTAGTAGAATTTTATTATATAAAAATCATTTGCCAGTGATCTTAAATCAACAAGACAAATTGAAGTTGTTACTTGCAGGTCTGCTCATCATTTCAAATATATTTGGAGGCTATGTTTATAAATAACAAATGAAGGAGAATTTTGGATTTTAATATTGTTGCTACATACTATTTTACACATTTTGAATACAAACGTTTCAAGTTTATTAGCCTTAACTGTTTGTTTTCTTGACTACTTTTGTTTTTGCTCCATTTCCGTTTATGGTACATATTCTAATCATTTAAAAACACTTATAAATTAGTTTAATTTAAAAACTATGGAACTTTAAACACATATGCAGTCACGGCCTAATTGGTATGGTTTGTTTATTTGCGATAGATTTAAATAAAATCTATCTTTATAAAAAACAATTTTACAGCATTAATAATAACATGCATAATTCTTGTTCTATAAATAATGTGTGTCAAAGCATCAGCCTGAACGAAGAGGTCCAATACCACGAGTTATCTTGTGTGGAGAGAGCTTCATGGAGAAGTTGGAGAATCAGACACAGTCTACGAGCAGTAGTGAGCACGGAACTCTATCTTGTGTGGAGAGAGCTGAGGCCTGGGTATAAGACTCAGTGGCTCCATGGAGAAGTTGGAGAATCAGACACAGTCTACGAGCAGTAGTGAGCACGGAACTCTATCTTGTGTGGAGAGAGCTGAGCCCTGGGTATAAGACTCAGTGGCTTCATGGAGAAGTTGGAGAATCAGACACAGTCTACGAGCAGTAGTGAGCACGGAACTTGGTTCATTGTGATCTGCACAGGGGGCGGCACTGAACACCATTCAGTAGGTGCTTACTCCTGCTCTCGTTTTACTTTTAATTGAAGAATAGCGATCACACCCTTGCCTGTGGGACCAGGGAAAGGAAAAGAAAGACTAGCATGGATTCTGGGGATGGGGGAGAAAGTGAATTTTCCAACTGTGTAGCCGTTATAAATTTATAAAAATTCCAAGGTTAACAAGAAACAAAGAGCAACGCTGAGAACATCGGGGAGGGGGAAGACAAAGTTCTGGAGGTATGAAATACCCCCTAGTTAACTGGGGAGCAAAGGGGTTCTCTTCCAGGAAAATTGTAAAATTCTAGAGTATAATTTAAATTGAGGCTTTGAGCAACTGTATATTTTAATGTTATTTAATAATGGTGGATTTTCCAAGTTAGGGTGCGTGCGTGCATACCAAGCACCCCACTCACCGCTATCCACACACATCACACAAGTTGTAGAGCAAACCAATGTAATTTAAGGGCAGAGAATGTGTATTGTGATGATTGCATCATGCCACAATGCTATGTTTGATATCGCAACCAGATTATTTTGGAATGTGTGATGGCATAGACCTCTAGTTCATTAGGGTGGCTTAAAGGGTGTCATTGGCCTGGTTTATTCTTGCCCAAACTTGTTCGTTCCTGTCCCATTTGATTTTTTGCCCCATTTGATTGCATCACTTTATTTTATATGTGTCCCAATGGGGAGAGTTTTTGGTGGAAGTTTTCTATTTATTTGTGTGGGAGTTTTTAATTGGGGGGTAAGTGTGCAGTCTTGGGAAAGCGTCCACAACTTTCCATAAAATGTCACCAATTCTACCCTTGAGGGCAGGAACAACCTCTCCCTATGGCTGTCTAACAGAGAGTGCGAGCTGCTAGCAATGGCTCCCTGTCACAAACCCCTGAATCTATTTTGGGTCCACAACCCTTCGCCCCATCTATGCGGTAATGGGTTATCCCTGGTGACGTCATAGCAACCCTGGTACCAGTCTGGTGGATCGACAAGACAAGCCGAGACAGGAATAGATCATGACCTTGAATGATGTCGCAACCTTCCCCCAGCAATGGTTTTTTTCACAGTGACGTAAACGCTAATTAGGGTGATGTCACAACTAGAGAGCATTGACACAGCTCTGATTATGCACAATCAGGGGCCTCTTTCCAAATGGAAGCCTCACAGTGATTTATAATCCTCCACAAAATGTCTACTAAAATTGGTTGTTTGGTGTTTACCGTCGACAGGTGGGGATGTAGGTATCAACCGTACCAACATGGACCACTGTTGGCGAAGATAAAGTAGTATGGAGGAGTAAGTTAGAAATGTTCCAGCGTTTACGTGGAGCGAGGGAGAGGGAAATCATTTAGTGAGAACTAGTGACAGTACACTTCAACGGAAATTCAAACCCCCAACCTTCTCCATTATAACTAGAGGAGTTACACGCAACCTTTCTAGCTAAAAGTATATCTCTTAGTTATGATAGTGTGGTAGGATTGATTAATAAAATGTTTCAGCATTCTACCTGGAGGGAGAACTACCAACAGTTAATCATCAGGAATTCGATTCTAACCTCCCCGTCAGAATTAAATGCGCCTGACATTTAGACAGCGTGCCCAAAGGGATTATAACCTAGATATCATCACTAATGTATTTTAGAACAGTCATCCAATCGAATACTCTCTCCCAATAGTTGTGTACACCCCAAATTTGTGAGTCACCCACAAGAATTAGATGAGCCAGGCACTTATACGGCGTGCCCACCAGGATTTGGACCTAGATATCTTTCGTGGGGCTAGCACCACTAATGTCTGTTAGAACGATCATCCAATTAAATAATTCCTTCCTGTGGTTGAGTGCACCCCGAATTTGCGAGGCCCCCGTAGGATAAATAGCGGCATGTGACCAAAGCGCACAGCCAAACCAGCTGCCTATGCCAGTATTCCCCGCTTATCAGCAGCGAAATGTAACAAATCTAGAGACTCGATTTGGTAAACTCATAAACGAAGGATTGCTAAAATATCGAGGGATACACAAAAAAGTTAGCAAAGAAAATACATGCAAAAGCAAGTGTAGCAAGTTAAGTATTTAAACAAACACAACATTTTCAAAGGTGTGTGTGTGTATATATATATATATATATGGGATAGGAACAAACAAGCTTGTACAAGAATAAACCAGGCTAATGACACCCTATAAACCACTCCAATGACCCAGATGTATATGACGTCACATTCTAAAATAACCCGGTTGTGACATCACACACCATTGTGACATGACGTCATCAACACAATACACACGCTCCCCCCCTCCCCAATGGTTTTGGAACGTTGCACACACACACACACACACTTTCTCTCTGCTTTATTTTCAGGTGTTTCAGTGGGTTTTTGCAAAATATCACGCATGTGCAGGCTATATAACAGCTCTAAGCAGAGTTTATATCAAAACTTGCAGGAAATGCAGCCCATTTTGAGATTGAAAATAATTAATCCAACGTACATTCTCATTGTATGTAGGTCTATTACAAATAATTTTCTTTTCTACTTTTCGCATAGTATATATTTTTCAAGCAAAGCTAACCGTTAAAAGCTCAATGTTAGAGAAATTAGTTAACTAAAGAAATATTGTCATCACAATAAATTATATTTATAATTCATATGAGGGCCACTAGATTTGTTGCGATTTAGGGGTGTTGTTTATATTTGAACATCACAGTCTGAAATATTTGTTTCGCTCACGTGCCATTAGCACGTGATTAAAATAAAAACTGGTAGAGGAAGTCATAGTTAAGACTGACATGATTGCAATCTAAACATCCAAAATACACTTTTATGTTTTATTGCAACTTTCTGTGTCAACCCCTGTACATTATTTTTCAAATATCAGGCATCGTTTATGAAAAAACTTTTGTATAGAATTTTAAAATCAATGACTATAAGATTAACTGTGCCAAAAGAAGATTAAAAATCACAATTTGAAAAAGAAATATTACTTTTGTGAGCTTCATTTATTATTAGCTTCCAGTTTGTTCCTTTTTACATGTGTAAGCCGCATAAATTTTAATTATTTTATAGTTATTTGTGAAATTTATTTTTTTATACAATATTGAAAGCTGGTTATTTCTATTAATTTGATAATTTATTCTTATCCCCTTTTCACTACCTCCACCCCCATCTCGCAAATACAGAAAGATAGCCCATGAACAGTAGATCCATTTTTACACTTGACTTTTATGTTTCTTAAATGTCCATGGAATGCAGAGATCGTCTCTTAGAATGTGTAAAATTTAAACTCTCAAATAAATAAAAAAGCAACATAAGACCAGTGGCGGCTCGTGTATAGGCACTGCGTAAATGCAGCACCCCCTATTTACACTTGATATTATTGATGACATTTAATATAATGATTGCTTTTTTCTTTAATTCTTTCTTTACTTTTGTAGTACAACATATATTCCTTAAGATTAATGTCAGTACGTCAGTAGCCATACCCCGATTTATGAAAAAGATACAAAAATATTTGTACGGAACTGTGCACTTCACAGTGCCAGTGTTTGACTGTTATGCGCATGCGCACATATGAGGGGGTGGGGATGAAGGTGGGACTGCCAGGTAGAGAGAGCACTGTTGCTCTCGCAGTGCCGGCTCTGGCGTGATTGTGGAAGGAAGTTTTATTTTTACTCGGCGTGTGTTGTGCTTAAAAACCTTGTACCATATTCTTGAATGTGATAAAGTGTAGAAAAGTGTAGAATTAGATTATTATTCTGCTTCCAGCTATTCTATTTGATTCATTTTTTTTATTCTTTTATTTAACAAAAAGACCAAATGAACTTGCAGTACTTTCAATGGAGAAAAATTTCCTCAATTCTCATCCAGAGATAAAGGAGAAAATTATTGAACTTTTTGCGCAAATTAAAGCAAGAAGAATGGCTTTCATTTTTAAATGAATAGATCAAGCTTGAACTGTAACAAGTTAAGTTATATTAAGTAAAAAGGTTGTTTTTTTTGTTAAGATTTTATCAAGTTCCTGAATAAATTTCCTCTTTATACATGTTTTTTCCTTTTACACCATTTTAAAACAAATGCTAAACATTTTCTGGAGCAGCACTCCCACTAAATTTAGCTACGAGCCGCCACTGCATAAGATTAGTAGCTCTGTGAACAGTAGACCTCGCTTACCCCTTCCATATTATTATTATTATTATTATTATTATTTTTATAATTATAATAATTATTATTATTATTATTATTATTATTATTGTTACACTCCTAATATAAAAATGAAATCTCTCCTATAATTTCTCCTTGAATACTTTTATTTGGGGATCGAGTTAGGCAGGAAACCAACAATAGATCCAATAGTACATTATATTCACTGATAATAACTGTTGGTAACATTATTGACGTCAGTTTCGCAATATGTCACACTTTTAAAAATAAGCTCTACTTAATCGATCAAATGTCTAGAACTTTAAATATTATCATTATTATTACCAAACGAAAAACCTTTTGGACGCCAGCCATATAATGTGGTCCGTCAAAGGGGTACCCGTCATTTGGCCTAAAAGGCATTTGGCCTAAAGTGTAGGCTAAACGCCTTTAGGCCAAATGCCTTTTAGGCCAAATGCCTTTAGTCCAAATGCCTTTTAGGCCAAATGCCTTTTAGGCCAAATGCCTTTAGGCCAAATGACTTTAGGCCAAACGCCTTTTAGGCCAAATGCCTTTTAGGCCAAACGACTTTTTGTAAAGTTAATTTTTAGACCATTTATTAAAATATATTTTGCTGTCTTCGGAAACATTCGTTAAGATTTGTAATGATGCTAATAGATGGCGAGGTGTGTAGTGTTTAGTTAAATAGTATATACTACCGTTTCAAAATATATAAGTCTTTTCTAAACTTACTACTTCCCAAGGTATAGCAGCACGTCCATTAACCTGTAGTACCACTTTTGTATGTTGAACTTTTTACATTGCCTAGGTTTTGTTCTAATTTTTGACAAGCCATCTTGTTAATGTGGGGAGTGCCAGGCCACCACCGTGGTTCGGATTCCACGTTAAACTGTAGGTCCTTAATTTCATCTCCCAATCACCCTACCATTACACATTAGCGTAAGTGCGTATAACCCGAACGGGTAGTAAGACGTGGTGCTAATAATAATAATTTTTGTACCGTTTTGTACCAGAAATAAAAAGTTTTGTACCCGTACCGTTTTTTATTAATTAGCACATACCATTTTAATATATTTTTTTTATTTTGAATTTTGAATATATTTTTTTTAAGTGCCAAAGTATATTTTATCAGTCTTTCTAAGTATATTTGTTTATTAATTTTGCTAAATGAATTAATCAATCATTCATTTTTTAGTAATCATATTAACTTACTCGAGTTTGCCCACGGCTTCGCTCACATTTAAGTTGGGTAAATTGTCTTATTTTTAGCAAATCATCTAAACCAGGTTTTCTCAAACTCTATACTCTTGAGCCTTATATGAACATAAAATTAATTGTTAAGACTCTTATTCTTAGAATAAAATAACTTTTTTACGTTAAAATACAAAAATGAGACATTTATTATTTAATTGATTTAATTATTTTCTGATAAGAGCTTTGTAGAAGTTTATAAAAATAGTAAGGTTTTGTAAGATATTAATTAATTTTATTGCTTCATAGGCCAAACAGAATATTAATTTTTTAGTCAATCATAATTTAGGCAAGTCGAAAGAAGTGAGAAATTGGTTCACTCCTCATCTGAAATCCCTTCGCGCCTCGCAGTTTGAGAAACCATGATCTAAACTACCAAAAATACAATTTCAGACACGTATGAGGCGAAAACTTTGTATGTTGATGAAGCCACAAATTAACTACTACCTATAAGAAGTAAAATCTATTTTATAAATATATATATATATATAATCTATTTTATAAATATATATATATATATAATCTATTTTATAAATATATATAAATCTATTTTATATATATATATGCAGTCTTTGCATCAATATTTGCTCGCTTACGCAGAGACATTGTTGAAATGAACACCAAAAGAAATAGTTTAAATTTACTAACTAAACATGAATTAATTTGAAAGAATCACTCTAGTACTAAGCACCTCAGCTTATCAAATAAATTGTTCTGTTAGTAATTGTTTCTATTGGTTTTTGAAAATTTTCCCTTCTCCTCCCCAATCATAATTTCTCTAACTCCCATTTAAACACATAGTTTTAAGAATACTTTCTTTATTTATAGTTGTTCTTCTACCTGCCAGCCAAATTTCGATTTTAAACTATAGATAAAAGGTTTTTTATAACTCCCCCCGCCCCTCCATTGATTTCATGCAGTTACATTTTAAAATGCTCAGACTTATTTGTTATTTGGAGTGGTGCATTTACGGGCATGCCAAAATTCAATTTTTAATGACACTGCACTGAGATGTAGTAGTTTCTATTAATTTTGTAGATTTTGGATTCCTTATTCCCAACCCACTTTGAGAAATTTAGAGTCTAACCTTATTTTGGCTATCTGGGATTTGATTTATCTTTATTTATCTGCCAAAATTTTATTTTTTTCCTAATCTCAAAAAGTTTTTTTCTCTATTATACTCCATTACCACTATTTCTCAGAATGCAATTTTAAATATAATAATAATAAATAATTATTATTATTATTATTATTATGTAAATGTCTATTTGTATTGTTTCCCGTACCTAATTAATACATTTAAATTCTTTACAATACAGAGAAGTAATTAAATATATTAGTTTTTGAAAATGTTGACCTCCAAGCTCGCCTTCCTCCTGCAATTACTCAACTCACTGAGAAATTTCAAATTTTAAGGTTTATTTGGTCATCTTGATGGGTCCTTCCTTATACTAAGGCTACTAGAGTTGTAGGGAAGGCTCGTTCACTTTACCGGCCAGCATTCAGCTCTACCCTAACACGCAGCGCTGCTGTAACGTCTGCTCGTGAACTAGCCAAGCTTGCTTCTGTTCGGATCATGTGACTGTGTAGTGCAGCACTTTTTTTAAATTATTATTCAGCACCACGTCTTACTACCCGTTCGGGTTATACGCCTAAGTACTAATTACGCTAATGGATTAGGAATTGAGAATGTTGAATTAGTGGAAGTGAACCCGCATTTGCGTGGGGGGAGAGTGGAAAACCATTGAGGAAAAACCACCCCCAGTTCACCCGACCGAGATTCAAACCCCGATCTCCCCATCCTCAGCAGTTGAGCTCAACACGACTAGCGCGTTAGCTATCTACGCCACCGAGGCGGGTGCGTGCGTTACTAACTTCTTATTTATGTCAAGTATGCTTCCAAAGTCAATGTGAATAGTAAATGTTTGTATGTTTATTGTAAGCTTTCTTATAATTTATGCGTGAAGGGTTACGAAAAGTGTCATACCGATACTAAGAAAATGCCGGGTAAGCGTTGTATCGTTGCCGTATGCAATAAAAGTAATCTAAGAGATATGGTGTTATACACCATGACTTCCCTAAAGATTCTGATGTCAGATGAAGATGTATTCCCTTCTGAACGAGATGGAAAATGGAGTCATGATTCGTATTTTATTTGCTCAGAACATTTTTTCATCTAATGAATATGAACAAGACCTTCAGCCCTAACTGCTGTAATTTCCTTAAAAAAGCAAATTAAAACCGCCCTTATTTGTGATGTCTCCGAAAATGTTATCCAAGGAGAAAATATATCACCCGTGAATCTAGGCATTGTATTAGATTTACGAAACAAATAGTAAGTGATTTCATGGCGGGTAAACATGTCACCCCCAATAGTTTTACTTTATGGAAAAGTCCCCTTCTATAGTGAATTTAATTATTTGTTTAAATAGTTTACTTAACTGCAAGATTTCACATATGCATTTTATAACCTTATTATCCAAATCGATCTTGCTTCATTAATGTGGACAGTAGTCTGGAAGAGAAATCTCCCCATGCAAGGTGGATATAGTTTTATGATATCCGTGCCATCTTAAAACATACTTTAGAAACATTATTTCTAAATTTAATAAATCACGTGGCTGTTTGACACACATAAATATGTTTTGTACAAGAACATAGTTTATTGTAGTACATGAACAAATGTATATAGTACGCAAGTTAATGAAAGAATTAAGGTATTTGGTGACGTAAGTGTTACCTTAAATTATGTGTTAACTTTTCACTATAAATTTAATAACCCTCTTGTAAGTAGGCCTATTCATAAACCAATTTGTAGTATTGTGAAAGTCTTGAATTTATATTAATGTTCAAATGAGTGTGTCAAACTATATATTTAAAGGGTAATATTAGATTCAGCTACATTTATGTTATATAAGTTGGTAATAATATATGCCCCCCTCAAAGTTGGAGATAATATGTGTGTCCTCCACCTATATCCCCCACACGCCCCCCCTCAGTTGGAAATAAAGTTGTCCTCTAAGATTGAAGTTCAAATCCCAGCCGGGTGTAACAAGGGTATTTTTCACTAAAATGGTACCCCACTCTCAATATACGCAAATGTAGGTACATTCAATCTAAAATGTAACATTCCTCATTCCTGGTTCATTAGGGTAAATTGATGTATGTGTACAACTCAAACGGGTAGTAAGTCACAATGGAAAAAAACCTATTGTGATGACTATCAAGAGTATCGGCGAAGCTTTATTAGTGTTGGGCGAGGTAGTTTGTAAAAACACTATTTTTAAGGAGTTTTTAGGTGATTGACTCCAAGCCAGTGGAAAATATTTGAAAATGGAATGTCACTAAAAGCTATTTGGGGTCTCCCTTAAGCATTTAGAAATAATAATAGATTGTTTTAGAATCTTTTTGAAGTTTGATGAAAACCATCTTTCAGCTTCAAATTCAAGTATATCAGAGGGAAGTTTAACAAACTGGAGGAAGGCACATTTCGATGGGGGAGAAAAATTTGGTAATACCCCACCCTATCAACCCTTCCCTCTTTCCCAGTTCACGCTCAATGAGTGACACTCGATATAAAACTAGTGATAGACACACCGTAGAATGTAGATTATTTCCTCAGAGTCTGACAAACTAACTTAAATCTAGAACAAATAAACATCCAGCCCCCTGACAGTTAATTCATCATTGTGAAAGGGGAAAAGCACAGTCAACCAATGATACGTTTTTCGGACATTCCGTGAATCGAACCCGGGACATTTAGCTCAGTATACAAACACGCTACCAACTGAGATAAAGTGTCGGACTGTGTATTGAAATCAACATTTAGTACGGTTTATGTGTTGTTAGCAAAATAATTCTATATTACGTGATAAAATAATTACACCTCTGTACACAAATAAAAAACTGGTACGTTGGTATTAACGCTGTAAGCTACCTGGTCTCATAAGTCATCGCACTCAAAATATAACTTGTTTTTGAGTGACGCGGAGGTCGGGGTGTAGTGTAGTTCTTCTTTTATATTCATTCATGTATTAAATTATAAAAGACTTGTGAGATTTAAATGTATTTATTGAATGATCATAATACTAGTGTAAATATTTTTATGAGAGTTCGGCCATTCATTTTTTCTGGTACAAAGGCTCCTTCAGTCTAAAATGTGAGAACCCCTGGTCTAAGTCAATATATGTTAATGCGTTGAATAACACGCTCTGGTAGCTTTGTCAGTTCGAAGTACTTTAGTATTAATTTTAACCGAAATTGGGTGGGGTGCGAGTGATTCTGAAGTCTCTATAAGCGAGGTCCTCGGTGTAATAACCCAGATCTTGTGTTAAGAGACTTAAAAACTAAAACGAACTTAACTACCAGAATGGTGGCTACTAGTTATATACATTTTCTTGTATACAATGTATGGAAGCTACTATGGTTGTGCTTTTTTCAAATGAGAATATAAGTGGCACTTTTAATATGTGTGTGTTTTGAATATAAAGTCTTAAACCAAGTCTTAAAAAGGAGCCTATGTATACGACTCATCTTCTGTGTCTAATGTTTTAGTTATAAAGTAAATAATTTATGTTTGTATTGAAATGACTAGGGGTTATGGGGGAAGGTGCCCCTTTTACTTCACCCATTGAGTGCGCCACTGGTTCTAAGTAAACGCTTAGTGAGAGGTCATTTTATCATAGATACAATTAATTTATAAAATATGATAGTTATTAAAATGGTTTTTATGAACTTATAATGCCCCTTTTTCTCGTCAAGTGAAAAAATCAAAAGTATATCCATTAGCTTTTATTTAATTAAAGGGTACTAAACTTTTAGTTCAAAACCCTTTTAAAAAGGTTTAGATTATATATATAATGTTAATAATGAATACTTTTTGAGCCAGTGTGTAAAAGAGTCTCTCATTTTATATTATTAAGTCAATATAGTAAGTATAGTATTTATCTTAAAAATGTTAAATAAAGTTTAAATGTAATTATAATTATACAAAAATGTACATTTGTTATATTTGAATATGATGTATTTTCACTGTCTAAAATATGTTTTTCAAGTAAATAGAGTAAGCTCTAGTAGTGTTGTTTTTTCATTGTATCTTCACGCCAGTCAATGCTTTCCACATTTAATAGCAATTAGAAGGTAGGTATGAGGAAGATAAAATTATGAGAAGTACCCTCGTTTGCGTGGAAAAACGGGAAACCATTTAGGAAAAATTACCTTAAGTACACCGTGTAATTGAGCAGGCACGGTATGCACATTTTTGTCCTCGATTCATTATTTTATAGTAAAAATCTTTCTTTCAAAAATGAAGATGAAATACATATTTAAAAAAATTAGATATCACTAAACTTTACACAAAAATATACAAATCAATACATTATTTAGTCTATATAAAGCAAAGGATGAAGCAAGAGAGAGGTACTCGCCAACAACTCGTGAAACTCAAAACAAATTATGTTAGTGGGTTTGAAAAAGAACCAAAGGAAAGTTGCCGGGGAACGATGATTTTTTTTATGGTTTATTTCAAGGTCGTTTGCTATTATTAGGAATGGAGGGAGGAAAGGACTGCTGCCTAAACCCACCCTTCAAAGTCTCTTGTAGAGTGCGACGGAGAAGAGAGAAAGAGAAGATTTAGCCTGTTTGCCACGTAACTCAAGTTGGCCCGCCACATTGCTGAAAAAAAACTTTTTTGTCTAATCGTTTGTGCTCTATTTGTGCTCATATGTGCCCGAACATGAACATTTTTGCTGTGAAACTGGCCAATTTAGAAAATATTTAATGTGGTGGGCCAACTTGAGCTCAAGCTAGCCCACCACATATTGAAAAACACAACATAACAAAATTTATTTAAGTCAATCCATTGTGCTCCATTTGTGCTCATATGTGCCCGAAAATGAACATTTGTGCTTTAAAATTAGAAAATCTAAAGAACAATTAATGTGGCGGGCTAACTTGATTCTTCCTTATACCATAACCTGTAGAAAAAATTGAATTCAAGCTAGCCCGCCACATTTTTAAATATCAATGTAACAAAATTCTGTTTTCACCATTCGTTTGTTTTTCGTTTGTGCTCATATGTGCCCAAAAATGAGTATTTGTGCTCATATGTGCCCAAAAATGAGTATTTGCGCTCTATAATTAGAAAATCTAGAAAACAGTTAATGTGGTGGGCTAGCTTGAGCTCTAGTTGGATCGCCTTCATTAAATGTTATCTAAAAGGCCTAGATTCACAGCCCTAACGTTAATTTTCGGGCACATATGAGCACAAACTAAGAACAAACGAATCGTGAATACAGAATTTTGTTACATTGATATTTAAAAATGTGGCTGGCCAGCTTGAACTATATTTTTCTACAGTTTATGATATAGGGAAGGTTCAAGTTAGCCCGCCACATTAAATGCTCTCTAGATTTTCTAATTTTAAAGCACAAATGTTCATTTTCGGGCACATATGAGCACAAATGGAACACAATGGATTGACTTAAATAAATTTTGTTATGTTGTGTTTTTCAATATGTGGCGGGCTAGCTTGAGCTCAAGTTGGCCCACCACATTAAATATTTTCTAAAATGGCCAGTTTAACAGCACAAATGTTCATGTTCGGGCACATATGAGCATAAATAGAGCACAAACGATTAGACAAAAAAAATTTTTTTTTCGGCATAGTGGCGGGCCAACTTGAGTCACGTCTGTTTGCCTCTAGTCTATAAGAGTGTCACTTTTTGGAATGGGGGAACACAAGCGATCCTAGCGGTGAGATATTTTTACCAACCAAAGCTCGTCAGATTTATCCCTCTGGCCTCTGCTGCATCCATTGGCATTTCGGAGGTCCACTTGCTTACATCGTACGTTTTTCTTACCCTAGGAAGTTATCATCCTGTAAAGGCTACCACATTTTGTATTTTTACGTTTTATGAAGACTTAAAAAAAGACCAACGACAATTCCATAAAATCTTTTGTATTTTTTTCACAAGTTGAAATAATTCCTGAGAATGCTTTGCAAATTACTAGGAGGGAAATTAGTATATAGTTTTTAAACAAAGGACCTATTGTGTTAACATAGCCCATGTTGTTAATAATATCACCGTAATAAAAATAGTTACACTGTTTGAAAAAAATAACTGTACTAATTTTATATAATAATAGTTATAATAATTCTAACAATAATAAGAGTTAAGGATCTAGTCAAAACCCTAATTTAAGTTTATTTATATATATATGACCATTGTAATATTTACTGGAAAAATTTATTTAATGCGTCACTATTATTTATATATTAATTATTAATACAATAGATAAAAAAAAATATGTTCATATATATCTCAGTAGCGCTAAACGAAAATCGGGCGTCACTTCAGACAAATTTAAAGTGGGTGGGTTGAATATTGGTTTCCACTTTCATTTTGCCTTTCGGAATAAGTTGTCAAAAGTCCCCATAATTTGAATGTACGCATATAATTTTACCGAGCGTAAACGATGCTGAGAATAGGATTTTCTTATTGTTTTTCGTTAACTTTATGACCCGAGCTATATTAACAAGGAAATAATATCGGAAATCTATATATAAAAAAGGTGATATTTTGTTTTCTGAACTACTGATCTAGTTTTATGTAGGCTAGTGTCAATGTTTTTAGAAATATTGTAAATACCTTGCATCAGTTGTGCTATCTATATTCAGATGAAACAACTAACTGTACCTTTTACTTTCCGAAGATAAACCGAAGGTTTTAAATTTACATTTTAGGCCAAATGACTTTAGGCCAACTGCCTTTTAGGCCAAATGCCTTTAGGCCAAACGCCTTTTAGGCCAAATGCCTTTTAGGCCAAATGCCTTTAGGCCAAACGCCTTTAGGCCAAACGCCTTTTAGGCCAAATGCCTTTTAGGCCAAATGACTTTTGGTTTCATTTTTAGGCCAAATGCCTTTAGGCCAAATGCCTTTTAGGCCAACTGCCGCGTCCCCCGTCAAAGTGGGTTTGCTACCTCATATAGCATGCGTTGTCCGGCCCACGTTTAAAGAATGTCCTTGCTATTTTTGTTAGAATTGGTCAGTTTTCACGCAAAGACAGATAAACCGATGAAATGCCAAATGGTCAAATAAAAACAGAGCCTTGCTACGATTGCTCAATTAATATTCCGAGTAAACATAATAAGGTAAATCGAAACTGCACCAAACGGGAAAGCAGAAACAGTGTGAAGGACTTAGTGAGATTATCGATAGTTGAAGATACAAACTTTGTTTAAATTACTAGGCCTGTTATAATCTTATCAAGTGGAGCGACTAACCCACTGGCATCTAGATACAAACACTTCCCAAACATATTTTAACTATTCTAATAAACTACCTCTGATGTCAAACAAACTTCTGGAAGGGAAACTAATGACCAAAATAATTGTGATATCATTAGTGAAAAATTCAACAGAACACTGGAAAGTATTATTAATTATTATTTACTATATTTTTATTAATTTTATTTAGATTAGATTTTAGATTTTAAAACAACGTGAATTTAAAATAATGACATTTTTGAGAAACAATAATATGTAATATTCAAGAGTAGGCCTGCAAACGTCCTTAAAACACAAAAAACTAAATCAAACCATTGATTTGCTTTTCTCTGATCATATTGGGTTCAATAAAAGTGTTTTTCCCAAGGGAGTTAAACATTCTAAAACACCTAACAAACAACATATAAAATGTACTCTATTTGATTGATGAACAGACTTTTTATTTTATGTACGTACACGGGTATCTTCTGTGTAATCGGTACCGTATGTTAAATGTTTTCATTCAATTCATTCTTACAGAGGAAAGGAAATGTTCCAAGTGCAGCCATCTGTTAGATGTTCCTTGTGAGTGGTGTTAGAGACTCTTGGCTTGTCTGTGTCCGATATCCTCTCCTCCTTGACCTCTTTTCTCCTCTCCTCCCTTGATAGTGAAGGTGACGTAATATCTCTTGTTCTTGTCCAGTTGTTCTGTGGGGAGAGAGATGACCTGTTTGTCTGCCCCGTGAGTCAACTCGAGGGTCACGGGTCGAGAAGGGTCCACGTAGCGTAATGATCGCGGGAGTATTGGCGTCTTGGTCGCAGAGTCTATACGAGGCAGGAAACCGGTACGACTGGTTCCCTTGGCCACGTGATGGTGGTTTAGTTTAGTTACTGAAACAAACAAAATATTATATTTAAACATGATAAACAATAAAATATTCAAAATAATATTTATAAATGTGAAAGTTTACATTCTAAGCAATGGTGTATTAACGGAAGTATCCACACAAGGGCCATCGATGTTTAAACGGTTACGTCAGTAGGAAGGTGAACATATTTCAGCAGATTATGCAGCGGTGCATAGTGGTTCGTGATCTCTGCACCAGCATTTGTTTTCCCATGAGTCAACATTCACCAGTGACAACTATTTCAATAGTATATATAGTCACATTTGGAACGACACCAACCCTCATGCAACTGTCATCATGGCCAACCAGCACAGATTTTCTGTGAACTTCTGGGTGGACAACTTATTGGTCCGTACCTAATGGCGCAACGCTTGACTGGCCACATGTATGGCCACTTCCTGATAGTTACATTCGCACAGTTCCTTGAGGAGGACAACGCTTGACTGGCCACATGCATGGCCACTTCCTGACAGTTACATTCGCACAGTTCCTCGAGGAGGACAACGATTGACTGGCCACATGCATGGCCACTTCCTGATAGTTACATTCGCACAGTTCCTTGAGGAGGACAACGATTGACTGGCCACATGCATGGCCACTTCATGACAGTTACATTCGCACAGTTCCTTGAGGAGGACAACGATTGACTGGCCACATGCATGGCCACTTCATGACAGTTACATTCGCACAGTTCCTTGAGGAGGACAACGATTGACTGGCCACATGCATGGCCACTTCCTGACAGTTACATTCGCACAGTTCCTCGAGGAGGACAACGATTGACTGGCCACATGCATGGCCACTTCCTGACAGTTACATTCGCACAGTTCCTCGAGGAGGACAACGATTGACTGGCCACATGCATGGCCACTTCATGACAGTTACATTCGCACAGTTCCTTGAGGAGGACAACGATTGACTGGCCACATGCATGACCACTTCTTGACAGTTACATTCGCACAGTTCCTTAAGGAAGACAACGCTTGACTGGCCACATGCATGACCACTTCCTGACAGTTACATTCGCACAGTTCCTCGAGGAGGACAACGATTGACTGGCCACAACACGATGGTGCCCCATCACATTTCACAAGAGCTGTGAGCGACTACCTCAGCATTGGATGTTCTGCTCACTGGACAGAAAGAGGTGAGCCTGTTGCGTGGCCACCACACTCACCCGACCTTGATACGATCCAGGATTATGGCTGCCTGCGATAAGGCTCGAGAAACACCAGGTGTTTCCGAAAGGATACGCCACCTCAGTTATTGCAATGTTGGGGGCCGGAGGCCACCATGTTTAACACTTGCTGTGAAGCGACTTTTGAAGCTAAGAACGAACGAAAGCATAGTATACAATATATAACTTCAATTTGTATTACTTAATGTTACTTTCAATACTCCTGTCCCTCCTGTGGTTGTAGATCAATAAAATCCACTGAGCCTGGAAGTGTGTCAGTATAACTAATGTACTGTACGTAATACACAGACACCGGTGCTGCTGGTAAATGGTACGACTGCGCGGATACTGACAGGTTAGCACTTGTCTTTAAAATCAAACACGTGTTCAAAAAGGGAAGAGATAGACAGTTTCTAAACAACACCCTTTTTTGATAATTTTGATGCCGTGATTCGTAATCTAAAGTCAAAAATTGGTACTACTGTACTTACTCTGACATATTTTATTGCAGAAATAAGGGTGGCAACCCCCATTTTTTACATGATGGGGGCTAGTAACAGGTACAATACATTTAGTTTATTAATGATCGTGGTTTAAATAATTACTATGCAAATGTTCGTTTTACTAGCGCCAGAAGTTTTCATGATATTTCACATAATAACGTTTTTACCAAGGGGGATGCCGCCCTTGATGGACCCTGGGCTACTTGTATTTTAGCCTCGAGAATAAACTGGCCAAGTTTGTTGGAATGTTCTAGATACACACACACACACAGATGGGGTAAGGATGAGGAAATATTCTCCCATTACGTGGAGAGGGAATATACCCTCGTCATACCTGACTGGGAATTTAAACACTGATCTCCCCGTCTCGGACAATCCATTCTATTGTGAGAGGGGCGCCATATACCATGTGACCACCGATTAGGTTCTTTCTTCTATAATATGAATGCAGTGTTCTATTGTTGCTTATTCCACACTACTTGTCTTGTTTTGAGGTTAATACGTTCTGTAGACCTACATATTTGAACATTTGGCCACTTAACCTACAATATAAAACATCTCAGGGTTTCTTTGAGAATATTATTTACCAATACTTCCATTACTTTGTTATCGTTTGTTACTATATTTTGCGTATAGCCCGAATGGGTAGTAAGATGCAGTGCTAATAATAATGTTACTACATTTACAACAATAAACCACATACTAAAACATTTTTTGTAATATAGTAGAATCATGTAAAATCATTAGATTGTCTTAAGTTTGCGGGAGGGAATATAGATATTGATAAAATACGGCTTAGTCTGTTTGAGTGAATTTATGAATTTTATTTGGATAGATACGTGCTATGCATCTGGAATGCCTCGCCATTTACGACCTTTTGTGCTTATGGAGTGATCCCTGTTTAAAGGTCACTCTAAGATCACCTTAAATACGTGCTACTCCGCACCTTACTGGGGAATGCTAAGTATTAATACGCTTCTTGCACAGTGTTTATTTTAATGTCCATGCTCATGACCAAGGGCGTAGGGAGAATTTAACTTGGAAGATTCTATAACATGATGTTAATACTTACTGTCCAACCATAAGAACATTGTTTTGTTTTCCACTAACATTTTTTAAGGTCAAAGGAAAGAAACATCAGATCATGCACCAATAGTTTGGTAACTTAGTGCTCTTACTATAGGCAGCGCAAGGTATTCCTGTGTACGCATGCGCGGCGTGGTGGCAGCGGTGAGTTCCATGCGTGCACAATATAGGGTTATCAGGGACGTCGTTGAGAATCTTGTTGTTCAGTCGTGCTTTCCTCAGAACAACAGACAGCTTCTCAAGGTCATCAGAAGACCTGAGCCTCGGAACCAGTCGACGATCAGATGTTTGCAGCAGCCGTAGTTGCTCTGAACAAGTAATACATAGTTAAATCATTTACTTTTGAGTTAGAAGTTTAGAATCGTATCAAACTATAGTAGTAATGTTTCACCAAACTAACTGAAGCTATCCACAGGAACTAGAAGAGTGTCAATAACATCTGACGTTGTCCCAAGACGTCGGGACTCATAAACGATTGATTCAAAGGTACGTAATTAACTGTCCTTTATGTGTATGAACACAAAAGCAGTTTATAACATTCTCATTATTGATAATATTTCCTTAGAATGAAACATTTAAGTAACGGATATCCTATAACATTATTATAATTATGATACAGCACAAATTAAATCAAATTGTTTCGACAGTTGTGGCATATATATCTAAACAACAATATAATGAAATTGGAAGGTAAATATTTATTTTCCCATGAGAATTACCATATAAATATTTCTCGAAGTTGCGAAAGGTAAAAGGACCTTCATATTTCTGCAGACCAATGTCCAGACCAGCTTTTTGATAGTCATCTACAAGCCTTTTAACGAGAACCTGCTCGTTAGCACGACCAGCTCTTATCTGAAGTCGTTTCAGCTCCAACAGTTCTTGAAATATCCTCCTCTCCAGATGATACCTGGTCAACAAACCCCAAGCTGTAACTGTAACACTAGCAGTTCATGAAATATCTTCCACCCAAAACACGCTGCGGATGAGGTTGGAACCGCTGCTTTATTATAACACACTTGGACGCAATATTTAACTAGTTAGCTCCCTGAGATGTAGAACTCTCTGGTCACTATATCAAAAAATTAGCAATTTGGCCATGTTTATTTAAAAACATTTTCAACTGTAAAATAAAGCAATAAAAATTGAATGTATCAATATTTCTACAGTATCTTAATGCATGCCTACCAATGTTCCTACTTCATAACCTCTTGGAAGTTGCCCTAAAATGATAATACTGGTACGTCAATAAACTTTTCAAGGCATCAAGGTCGTAGCCAGGTAAAAATGTCAGGTGGGGTTTTGGGGGTACGGAATGAAAGGCATGATTGTTATATGAATATTATAGGCATATGCTTCTAGAAGCTCTTTTTTACAGTAAAATAGGGCAGATATTCAAATAGGCCTATTGATAACAAACATTTAGAAACTTTCACAAGCCTTCTACCTTTAGTCTAATTAAATTTAAATTGAACACTTTTTAAAGGAAGGTATGTCCAATAGACTAACCTAGATGGTTTTATAAAATATGAATTTCATATCTCCCTAATACAACCTTTGTTTAAAAATAATTAGTACTTGGAAAAAGGCTCTCTTCGACCCCTCCTACATAGTCCAAAATTGTATCTTATAAAATTGTAATTAAAACAAAAGCATTTCCAGCCTGATCAAATCTATTTTACTCTTATCTCTTTGATACAAAGAACACAGATAATGAAAAGGTGGGACGATGGCTTGGTGGGGGCAGGGAAGGGGGGAGGTGGCGACCGAGGGGGAAGAATATGGCACTCTTTGTGTTCTGGGTATATTCCCAGTTCCACCAACCCTCTAGGTCAGATTAAAATATGAAGATTTTTTTTTTAATTCAAAAATGCATACGCCAAGTAATATAATTTGCAGCTCTTACTTTTGATAGTCGGGAGAAGAGTCTAAGAAGTTATTAGTTGTTTAAAAATACAGAACTAGGAAGGTAAGCATGCCTACCTTGATAGCTCAGTTGATCTGGTAGCTGTTCGAATCTCCAGAGTCTCAAGTTTATAGGTCATAGGTTTATCCTATTTACAAAATTATGTATTTATCATTATGGTCATAACTACACTGTCTACACAATTTAAAAGGGTTGGATAGTTATCCAACTAAACAATATGCTACCACTGATTGAACTGCTGACCAATTAGAGTCTCTTTTAATATCCTTTTGCACCCGTGGTAAAACCTGACAGAGGTTGAAAAACAAGGTAGCGTTAATGTTAATTTACGGAATAGCCATCACTTCCTGGAAATTACCAATTAGTACTCCCTACCTCATACACAGAGGTCATTGATTATAAATGTTTTTAACTTCTTTAAAGTGGTAAATGATCGTTCAGGTGTAGCTGTTGACACAGGAAGTGTTGATAATATTTTTAGAAATAAACACATGGTTGGAAAGAAGTCAGGACTATACTAATTTAGAGCACTATGAGCATTTGAGGGGCGATTGTTTTCAGATAAGGTACACCATTTTGAACGCTACAAGGAAAATTCGGCTTTGAAAACATTATAATCTGATGAAGAATAATCTTTGATATAAAAAAAATACATGGTTCAATGTCACAGAAATTAGCTTGAACACAGTACTTAGGGATACATATGTGGAGACCTGAAATAATATATATCTTGCTGTTGAACCGCTCCTCAAGTTGATTGATAAAATCGTCTAAAAACGGAATATACACATAACCCCTGAAATATTCTCTTCAGGAGTTGTTGATGGCATGTTTGCTCTGGGTGTCTGTCGAGAATTTATTCGTGAAACACTGATTTTACTGTTGACTATTGACAAAATATTCAATGATTTGGTGAATATATGTTGAAACTCTTCTTCGGCGGGTTTTCTTATATGAGATATAACATTGGTGATGTTTAGGATATGCTCACATGCTTGGGAAAGAACACAGTCAACTTTTTGAATAACTTTGCATAAAGGTAAAGTCAAAGCAAATAACTCACTGTCTGCACATAGTGAAATTACAAACTCGCTCTGGGTGATCGTGTTAAGAAGCCGGGAAGCTTTGGATGATGTGTTGGAGTTCTTACTTTCTTCAATTTCCTCGAGTGTGTGTGGAAGATATAATTATAGATCTCTACAAAACGCATAGGGCATTATGGTTTTCTACCCACCTTGTATCACACGTTTCTGTCAGAGTAGTTCTCTTAGACGCTGGTGCTTTCTTTAGAATGCTTTCTTTGAGAATATTGGTTCGTTGAGCAGATGCTCTCACAAAATTCCTACCTGAAGTTACAGTTCCAATACAGTTCCGGATGGCTGGTACCTGACAGCAGTGGACTACAGTGGATGTACAGAGCTTGAGGAAAACGTTTCTTGATTACAGCCTGCACACAATTCAATCTCCTACTCATTTCAGCAGCTCCGTCATATCCCTATCAATACATGAAGTTCAAATTAATACCAATATTAATAAGTGCCTAAAAAATAGTGTCAGAAAGTCCTCGTCCAGAAGCATCAATTACTGGGATTAGTTGTAAAAAATCCTCCCTGAGCTTGTACTCAGAATTTGTCTCGATGCTATCAATATAGCGAGCACAAAACTGCTCAACTCGAGAGATGTCTGTGGTTTCATCAGCCAATACTGTAAAACACTTTGAGCTATTTACCCTTTTTACAATTCTATCTTTGATTATCTTTCCACAAATGTATATAATTTTATTTTGTACATCTAGGCTTGTGTAAACAGCTTTGGAAGGAGCTGTGTCGATTTGATGCTTGAGAATTAAGTCACCACACTTAACCCGCATCCTGAGCATCGCTCGAAAATTTCCATCTTTAATCAAAGGTTCTGGGGCATCAGGAAGCAGAGGCCCAGAGTCATTAGTGCCTCGTAGTGGAATTTCTTGTTTTCTCATTATTATTATAATGGTATCCACGATAGAACGAAGCCTATTTCTGTTTTATTCAGTGTGCTGCTTAAACCCAGTGTCAATTTGTTTAGCTACATTTACACGAGCTCCTTTCTGAACATCTAAAAAATTGTCCACAAGTTCGATACATCTCTTATGGTAGCCAGCAGTGGAATGAGATCTAAAATATTCCAACGCATCTTTCCACTTAAAAAAACTGTTTGATACAAGCGCTCCTATCTTTAAGTGGCTTCCCTTACCAGCACACTAATTTGAAAGAAGTACACAATATTTGCATAACGTGCCATTCAATAGTTCTGAATAAACTAACCATGAAAACTGGGTACTCCAATGAGGCTGAAAACGTAAATTTCGTTTTCCAACAGTCGGAAATGTATAACTTATAGGAAGGAACCAAGGTTCAAATAATAGCTTTTCTTTAAGATGTAAATACTTACATTAACATATCACCCTATGTTCATTATATGCCCACTTTCTAATTTAATTGATGTTGATGTTGTTGAAGAGAGCAATGAAATATCTTCCTTTTCAAACTTGCCACCATTGTTGTCTTTGAAATCTAAAATGTTTTCATTGTAAAGTTGGCTACCCGCTTCGTTATCATTGGTTTATAAAAGAGTGATAGGAACAGTTGCTGTTTCTTTTTTTTTGTGTGTGTGTGTGAAGGTCCAATCCACGAAAGTAAACTAGATTGTTTTGTTCGTTTTTTAGAATTCATAGTTAGATTGGCAATATCAAAAAATACATATAAATTGAGCACACGGGGAAAGCACATCAGTTTAACCTATATAAAATATAGCTAAAACACGAACTAATTAAAATCAGTCTCCACTACACACTAAACTAACAAATCAAAAAAACATTGACAAGTTAGAAGCCACACTATTTAAAACTTTGAAACACACATTTATATTCAAGTCAACTTTTCTCAAACTTACGATAATTATATTTTCTTATACTAGAAGGAGCTTTGGTTTGAAAGCTGCCCTCCCCCTTCCCACCACACATCCACCCTTAAGCCATCCCTTCTTCAGATTCCTCTTGCTTTGTAGGCCTATTTGCCACTCATACTTGGAAATACCTTCAATTAGAAAGCTTTTGCTGTTTCCTAATCTCACAGATTTCCCCCTTTCAACAATCTCACCCAAACTCACTAATACTTTATATTTCCTTTGTCAAGATTTTGTTTTAGTCCATTCTAACCATTGCACAGAAAAAAAAATTGCATGGTACTGAATAGCTTATATATTATCTTGTGTCTTGATTTTGATATTTATAAACCATAAATAAGACAGTATTAAATTTAGTTTTTAAACTTTCGGGGAGGTTTGAACCTCCAAAACCACTCCCTGGCTACGGCCTTGCAAGGCATATTGTAATTTAGCGCTTGAGGTTGAAGGGGCTTCCCCTAGAATTTTATTAAATAACTTATGGAAAATTCGAGATTAACACTCTAAACAACACGGTTTTACGAAATTTAATGCAAATCGAACACTAAATAACGAATTTAAGATGTATCCCAAATTTTAAAATGTTAAAGGGTGAAAAAAACTTATTGTGGATTTAATGTTATCTACTTAATCAAATGAAAAATTATAAGAGAGGTAACACTGTAACACAGCTTCATTACTCCTCTT
This sequence comes from Timema cristinae, assembly GCA_039000515.1. Lineage (NCBI taxonomy): Eukaryota > Metazoa > Arthropoda > Insecta > Phasmatodea > Timematidae > Timema > Timema cristinae. The sequence continues at coordinate 47,911,834 of JBCFYV010002255.1, forward strand.
CCTTCATTTTTGTTTTTAGCCTATTTAAATGGATTTCATGAGAGCCTATTTTAATAAACAATGAAATAAGATACATCAGTACAATTAAAACTAGTATGGATATTTGCTAGAAAAATTAATGTGTATTTTAGAAGTCAAACATCAACACTAACTTCAATGCCTTAATTTCATCAGTCAGACCTATATATAAGAACACAATAAAATGTTGCGTAATATTCATTGCATTTATGTCTTCAAAATTTAATAAAGCCTTAATTAAGGCATTGGCTGTACAACATATGATAATTTGAATAATAAAACAGTGACAGTCTAGCAGCCACGAAAGCCACAACTAAAACACTAAACCATAAACAAAACATTGACTGACAGGGCTGCCACTCCAAGCATTGCTGGCTTAGTGAAATGTTGCTACTGGGCAACTCATATTCTCTTATAATTCGTCTCCATACCGCATTCGACATACACTGACTGGCCGTTGTCTGTGCCTACTGACAACGGCGCTACTAAACTACTTGATTAACTAAGCTTTCTACAATTTAATCCAGAAGGAATCTCCTTTCAATGTTTGATGATTTTTGAAATTGGGATTTTTTTGTAGAGTAGGGATCAACAATTGGAAAATTTTAAATTTGTCTGTACAAGTCTGTGGTTAAGGACATTCACAAAAGAAAGTAATAGGGTAAATAATAAGCCTAGAATTTCCTAACTCCAGATCTCAAATCTCAAAAAATTCTTAACTATTAAGCTTTTAACCAACATTGGGGGAGAGGGGACACCCCAACCCACCCCCGGTGCAACGCCCCTGGTGTTATCTATGTCCTAACTGTGTGTGTTGTTTTTGTTTTATCTATGAGTTGACCTTAACAACAACAAAACTAAGATGTTAGACAGTTTGATTTGGAATAAATGTACCGTAAAATAGTTATGTGATTATTAAAACTGTCTGTTAGCTAAACCTTACAACTTAATGCCCAAACCTTATCCGTTAATTCATCTTTGTTAATTTAGAGAGCTAATTTCACTGATTTGAAAAGTAGCAAAGAGGTAGAACTCTAAAAAGGCAAATAGATAAAATATATATTTTTTTAAATAAAGAAGATTTTATTAAATGGCTTAAAAGAGAACAAAATACTGTTATTCCCATGCAAGAATGATTAATTTATGCTAGTTTGCTAGTTTTATCGTTTTGGGTGTTGTTTATAAACTTACAATAGCAAATAAACCCTTGATATCAATTTTATAATAAGCTAGAAGTCTATTTATTCTACCCTGAAGCTACACCCCTGATAATAGAATTGATCTTTATAATATAACTAGATGGACATATGCGACTGAAATTTTTAAGCGGTCGTCTGCACACCATTGTACAAGAGAGAAGGAAACTTTCGGGTATCTCTTTCTTTCTTACACCTATACAAGGCCATGTGGCATTTTGACATCGTTCATTAATTTGATTGAATATAATGAAATACAACAAGTGTGATTAGTTAAATGAAATAATTGTGTTAATAAAAGCTTTGAAAAGCATAAAACAGTTCAAACTGGTGAGTTTTTCTTTAAATAAGTTGGTGTAGGCTAATATATACGATGGTTTTTGAAGGAAGCCCGTTTGGAAGGCTTTATTTCGTACTAGAATCCTACACTATAGTAGTTTTTATGTAGGATAAAAGACCTTCCATTGGGAAATTTCTACTTTGATCTAAATGGTAGTTTATCCTACCTAAACACTAATATAATATATGATAGTGTTCTGATACGAAACAAAGCCTTACATATTGGGATTACTAATAAAATCAGGTTTTAGTAGATATCGTACTTCTTACAAGCCTATAACTTAAATAATGGTTTGAAAGTAAGACTTATACACAAAGTGTGTCATTCAAACAAATGTAATCCCGTTTTTAGCTAACTTGTTCCATTATAGTTATTGAACTTTCAACATAGTATGGTTTCTGAAAGCAATATACAATGTATGAGCCAATTTTTTTTTATCATGGTAATATGGTATAATAATAATACTTTCTACAAGCCTATAACCTAAGTGATCGTTTGAACGTATGGTAAACACACAAAATTTGTCATTCAAACAAATGGAACCACGTTTTAAGATACCTTATTCATTATATTTAACGAAATTTTAATATAATACGGTTTCTGAAACCAATATACACGCTAATAGCCAACTTTAAATATAAGTTTAGTCTTGGCAGAATGTAAACAACATGGATGATAACTACATATTTAAATTGATTAAAGATGTTATTCGTATGGATACAGTATTACCTGTAAAACTGAATTATATATCCTTTAATCTAAATAAGTGTTTCTTCAGGCAAGTGTGGTATAAAATACTTCATGAACATTGAATTAAACCGTTTAATTTGTGCCCCCCCCCACCTCCCCACAATGAAGCAGACGATAAACTTGAGCGTCACTCTTTGGTCCTTGGCAATGCGTATGTTTATGTCCAGCCAGTATAATATAGAGATCACTGGGTTAAAGTGATAACTACAGTATATCTATCTAATGGAGAGCATTTAAGATTTGTTCTTCAAAATTGTATTATTTAAAATATATATCAAAGAAATTATTTTTTAGTTTATTTGTTTGTTTGGTGATGATAATTACAAGTATTATCTCATTGACATTTGAAGCAAACTTACTTTCTCATGCTGTTTTGAACGGATCTGGTAACAGAAGAAGTATTGATAGGAGGTCGACTATCTTCTAGGCCACTGCGACAAGGTCTTTGAACACGACCACTTTTACTCCTCCCTCTACCTGTCCCGAGGGATCCAGTTCGAATCTTATCTGGCTTTTTCTCTTTGTCGTGGCGAGGAGAGGGTTCAAAGCCGGAGTCTAGTAATATAGAAGAGTCCTCATTTCTACTATGGCCTGTGGAAGCTCCAGATTCATCAATTTCTTCTTCATCATCTCTTCCTGTTGGAGAAGAAGTTGCAGTCGTGTGGGCTGTTTCCACCCACGTTTCTTTATCTTTATTTAAAATACTGGTGACTTCAGTATCTTCATCCTTCTCAAGTTCTTGAGCTTCATCTCCTGTCTGAGCAACACTCTCGGTTTGTTCACTTGTTTCTGCAACTTCTGCTTTACTGTAATCTTCACTGCTTCTTCCTTTTATTTCATCACTTATCTTTGTTGTGTTCTCATAATCATCATCGATATCTGGTTTTACTTCGTTTTCATCTTCTTGTAGGTTCGGATCATTAGTTTCTGTGCCACAGTTGTCATGGTTTTCCTCCCCTTCCGTTGTTATAACGTGTTCTCTTTTGTTTTCACTCAGTTCTGTTTCAAATTCCTCGATGCTCACATGTTCATGCTGATGTTTATCAGCCTCATCTTCATCACTTTTAGAAATATAACTATTGTTTTTCTGTTCGTTGCAATTTTCATCTCCATCTAATATGGTTTCATTATTTATTTCCACCTTTAGCATCTCGGTAGTACTATCTGATTTTATACTTTCAAAGTGTTCTATATTACAAGTTGATTCATTTGATTCTTCTTCAAATGTTATTTGTTCTTTCTCTATTGCTTCTTCATCACCTTTCATCTCTCCTATGCTATTTTCAAATAGCTGCTCATTTTCTCTCTTTTCTTCTTTTACTTCTGTTTTATCTTCCTTGTCACATTCTCCACCAAACAGAGCACTTATATCATCAGTCTCTTCGATCTTGTCATTTTCGTTTTCTAGCACAATTTTAGCGTCGTCACTCTCTTTTTGTACTCTGAGAGAATTTTCTTCCTGTTCTTGAATGTTGAACGGATCTTCAGCTATGTCTTGTTGGTGTACAATTGCTGTAACTATGGTTTGAGTAAGTTTTCCATTATTCTCTTCATCTAAAGAGGGTGTTTGGGATTTGATATGCTCTTCTTCAAAGCTTGTACTACCAACTAACTTGTCATTGGAAGAACTGCTTTCCATTGTTTGGTGTTCCTTTTGTTTTATTTGATCTTTTGTATCTTCGCTGGGCGTTTGACTCAAGGAATTATTTTCCAAACAATCCTTCGTATTTGCGCTACCTTTATAATTTTTTTTATTTGTATTATTAATTTTGTCTGATGAGTTTTTTGATTGAATTGTGTTTTTGTTTTTTTCGGTTTTTCCTTTAACCTTAATTTCTTTGTTAATATTAACTTTAGTTTTATTAATTTCTTCTTTTAGCTTGGGCTTCTCTTTTTGCTTTTTCTCTTTCACAACACTTGATTTCACAGTTCTTTTTATTACCTCCCTCTCTCTACTTTCACTCCGCTCAATAGTGGAGTCTTCTACCTCAAGTCTAGCTATTTTTTCTTTTCCTTTCTTGTTGTTATCACTTTCTTGCTGTGTTTCCTTTACTTCTTCTTCATCAGTTTTACTTTTTACCCGTGTTTTTTTTGTTTTAATTGTGGTCTTTTTCACTGTAACATATTCTACATTACTTGTGTTACCAACTTCAGAGTTATCTTTAAATGTATTTCTTATGTTATTGTGTTTGTTTTCATTTTGAACTTGTTCGTAGTCACTTTCCTCTTTATCCTCATAATATTCACTTTCCTCACTGTGTGATATTCTTTGATTCGTTTCACTAAGGTGCTTCATTCGAGAAGTATCCCCATCATTGTCTCTATCACTTAAATGTCCTGTCCTCCATTTTCTTCGCAGCCCCTCTTCCTTTTTTTCATCACTATCCTTATCACTATATATGTTTCTCTGCCACCTTCGACGAACATCTTCTTCGAGTAAATTGTTTCTTTTGCGTCTTCGCCTTCTTCGTCTTTGCTTACGTTCTTCTTCACTACTATCGTCATCATCGTAGTAGTGTCTACACAGTAGAGGGCCTTCAATTTTCTCTACGTGGCGTATGGCGATGTCGTCACTTAGTCGGACCTGAAATTTTATCAAAATGCAAAAACATTTTAAGTGTGGTAATGAATATTATGAATATAAAAAACGTTAAGCCACAATATATTATAATGTAATGTAATATTTATAGAAGAGGTGACCTGCAATGTTCTCGTCCGATCAGACACGTCACCCATGGGAGAGCTGACGAGTGATCCTCTGCTACCAGGAACGGGCAATGTGTTGAGACACTCAGGAGTTGTAAACTGTTCCGATTGGGTTTCCGACATGGCCAACTTCTCCCTAACAGCCAAAATGAGAGTTATTAACACAATACATCATTAAACATTTACCAACTAATTTTGTATCTCGACAAATAATTGAACGATTTAGGTATTTAATTACTATGATCTTTAATTTGCCATGTTGAATATTAGAATTAAATTTCAATTCAGATGAGTGAATGTAAAATTATTAATAGTTTGATTTTAAAAATTGCATATTAAATTTTTTATGAGTAAATTAATTTTAATATTTTAATATTATATCAGCTTAGGCCTATTACTTTAATAGTATAGAAAATCTGGAAAGTTTTTTCAAAATTATGAAAAGTAAACAATACATAAAAAATAGATACTTTAGACGTAAATATATATTAAAAAATCAGAAATTATCAAGGTTGATAATAATTATGTAGCTATGCAATACAATCAATTCCTTAGTTGCACAAAATCTGACGATTTTGAGAAAGCGTTGACCAAGAAAACTAGTTTTTAAATCTCAACAAAAGCGCCTTGAACACATTTTATATCACTGCTTCCACCTTCTTGTTTGATAGATGTACACACCGCTTATATATGACCCTATCTTACAAGTTATACCATAGTGGATTAATGCCAGGTGGGTTTGCTACCTTACAAGGCAGATGAAGGGTATATAAGGGGGAGGGAACAACGAACAATAAAGACTTGAAGAAAAGTTTAAACCCTATTTTAACGTAACTTACTTACTTAAAACATTATGACTAACGAGTGATTTTGAATCACTCGGTTCCCGTTTACACAGATGTAAGAATTTAGAGAATTAAATAAATAAAACGGGAAAGATGTATCTAAATTATAATTTAAAATAAGTTTAGACTATTCACAAATTTGTCACAATTGATAAATACTGGAGATTTCACCTCTACTCTGTCCCGTATGTTTTCTTCGTTTGCATGTATCTGGGCATATGAAAGTAATCACTTGCTTGACTAATATTGAGCCAACTACTGCATTTATAAATCGGAATCAAACGGTTCATTGAACAAGCATACTTTTCATTACGCCACCGTGACAACCTTTATTCCTGATTGCCAAACCCTTCCTTCACCTCTGACAAGACATCTTGTGAATGTGGGGAATGCCAGGCCTCCACCGTGGTTCGGATTCCACGTTAAACTGTAGGTCCTTCATTTCATCTCACAATCACCCTACCATTACACATTAGCGTAAGTGCGTATAACCCGAATGGGTAGTAAGACGTGGGGCTAATAATAATAATAACCTTTATTCATGATATACAGCATGTGGCCGATATGAATGTGCCATTTTAGTGAGGAGAAAATACAACAGTACTATCTGTACAACATCTACAGATAACATATGACATAGTTTGTACGTATACAGACATTCTAGAACAGCACAAGTTTAAAAAATCAAGCTGGTCACAATTTCAACTGGAAACATATAATAACCAGAATATCAAATGTTTTTTATTATTGGCAGTACAGAGTTTGGTAAAGAAGTGCTTGGTTCTAGTAAAATTCGGATTCTTTTTTAAATAGAGTTGAGATCAACTTTAGGATGTAAGTTTAATTAGTGTAAGTAGTTTTGTGTAAAGGGAGAAGTATTTGACAACTACTCTCAATTATGAATTTGGTTAATTGTATCAAATAAACTGGAGAATATATTTTAACGTGCAATGTTATGAGTCATTTGGTATTCATTTTAGTTATTAAATAGAGTAGAAGACCTGAATACGTTTAATACTTGTTCAACAACAATTATTTAGGTGTATTAAGAATTTTCGACACGTTTTATTCAATCACAATTCTCAGTAAAATACCTTTAAGTTGCCCTTTATATTATTTATTCATGATTATTATGTAAACCATATTAACAAGTAGATCTTGTTAAAAAAAACTCTCTTTTCATATAGGTAAATTTCCTATTTATTTCGGATCATATTTGGCCTGATTTGTCGGGTATTTGTTGACCTGTGGGATCCTCCTCGAATGGAGGCAGTTTTATCGGTAAGTTTGTTAGCCGGAACTCCTCCATGAAGTTGAAGATATTTTGCACATCCTCGGTTACTGCGGTGAAGAGCAGCATCCATCGGAGTCATCAAGTGTCCCTTGCTGGTCCTCATCACAGGGTTCAACAGGGCTTGCCCATCTAAGATTATCTGAAACCATATCATACCATTATTTATTGCAGGACAATTTAACAACAACAACAAATCGCTACCAAACTAGCTCAAGACTTCACAAGACAGTAATTTAAACCAAAACACATTGACAAGACCATCTATAGGATACACGTTCAGACGAATATTGGTGAACCAAGCTATATGAGAAAATAAGGGGCACACAAAGCAATGGTCTCAACCTAGTAAGATTACATTCCCGTACTAAGGAAAATTGCATATTTTAATACTCCTTCTAAGTTTTACTATTTCAAAAAAATAGGAAAAATATCCTATATGTATCCTCAAATACACACAATCAATCCAAAATAGAAAAATATATTACGAAAAATGAATGTTCAAAAGAATAAATCAAGAGCATTACAAAAATGCCATAATTTGTTCCCAAACAAACTTTTTGCAAGCATGTCAGCACATTGTTAATTTATTTACAAATAAAGCACATCAATAGCATCATTTAGATTCAGATCACAAATAAAGTTGTATATAACATCAATAGTGATTTCAAAGTCCTCTCAAGTCTCCAGTCTCAAGTCCTCCAGTCTTCTTAACCAGATTATGTCAGATGAGGTGGTTGCCAGGGAGACAAACCATGCTTCCGTTAAACCTAAGATGACTAGTCTGCTTAAGTGTGTTATGCTGCCATAACGTGCCCCTTACTTGGGACGCCAATTTGTAACGTTATATATCTGGCCCCAGGTTTGGGCACCATATTTGTAACATCCTTCGACATTGCCTCTATGTTGTGCGCCTATTGTAACTTTACTATAACGGGCCCCTCGTTTGGACGCCAAATGTAACGTCACTATAATTAGCTCGTTCCACGTTGTGCGCCTATTGCCATCTTACGTAATTCACTTTTTGTGATATAAATAAATAACGTCAGATAAAGTTGATATTAGTTTATTCGATGATAATTATTGATACTTGTATTGAAAAATGATCATGTTTTACGAGCGGCGAGCACACGTATGTCCGTGACAATGACTTACATCAGAGTGGTTCTGAGATTGAACCACTCGTTTGGTATATCTCAGTCCACTAGAACTTACTAGAATGTTTGAGAAACGGAAACTGCCTCAAATTAAACATCTACACTATTCTGAGTTGTTCGAGAGCAGGATGTTAATTTTTAAGAGACTAAACATTGCAATTTTGACTCAACTTTACGTCACACACTTAAGTTAGTTACAGTAGCTGATGCCTCCTAACTTCAAGGCGTGAACTTAAAAACAAGAAATAACTAGTAATTTCCTAGTTATAATCTGGTAACTTTCACATCTGAATAATTTAGAAGAAGACTTGTTTTAAGCGCCAAGTAATAAAATATAAAATTCAAATAAAATAATAAATATATATATAATTAAGAGGAGAATATTGTCAATGCTTTCAAATATTCTTTAGGGTCAAATCAGGGACATTACAAGTGTAAAAATCAACAGTAGCACCATTACCTTTAAATGGGTACTCAGATATAGATTTACGACCATCGCTGTCATTGGTTCAGTCTATGTCAACGTAGGTCCATATGGGCCCAATACAGTTATTCGGATATGAGAGACCAACTTCAAGTGTTCCTTGAATATATCGAGGTATTCGTTTAGATCCATGAGAGTATGTTATGTTGTTATGTTGCTCTTAGACCTGCTGTATGAAATCACCTTTGAAGCTTAGGTCACATGAGTTACGGATGAGAATGTTACATTGTAAATTACATACTTTATTCTGTGCACAGTTCTTCACCACCAATCTCGCCTTGTACTAATAGAGCTGTCTACTTTCATCTTGCTTTATATTGAAGGCCCACTTGAATATATCCTGAACAGGTGTTTAGACGCAGTGCAAAAAAAACCACCTGCAGTTTTCTGAATTCATCTCCTCCTCAACTGCAGCATTCCATTGTTGCATGCAACCTCTACATAGATTTCCTCAAAGCTCCTGGCAATTTGTCAATAAATGACTCTGCACCAAGAGCCAGTGTGACATACTCATTTAAGCACGCTAGTGCAGTGCGAGATCTCGTGCCCCTGTGCAAAGGTTCAAATTCCTCACTAAGTGCTTAAGTTACTCCTCCAGTTTCAGGAAACCTTTCTTAGTTAGAAATCGTCTCGGGTTCTTACAAAGCACTTGATATATATCATAATCGGTACATCCGCAACAAGAGAAGAGTTTTCACATAATTTTTGTTAACAATGTTCATACTGAAGTAATAATTTAATCTAAATATTTCGTAAATGAGACATCTTAAAATGCCCCTACCGTCAAAATGTATTTTAACATAGCTAGGTTTGAAATCTATTGTTTAATTTATAGGATTTTCATTTAGTTAAGTAGGAACTCTATATTTGACTAGTGAGTGTAATTTTTTAACTATGTTTTTATTTACACTCAAAATGCTTGGGATATTTCTTATACATTGAACAACTTGGATTTATGTCACTCCATTTGTGATTAGGTTGGCATTTTCTTTAAGTTCCCAACCAATATTTGTAGTTTATTCCCTGAATATTCAGGCAGTCTGTTTTGAACTAAGATAAGTGTTATAAACTATTGTGGAACCATGATCAAAATGAAGTGCATTATAATGTATTTGGATAATACCTTGCACATCTCAACATTATTGTTAATAGCCGCTATATGCAACGGGCAGCGGCCATCGTTGTTTGGAGAATTGACTGCATCTGGTCTTTGCGCTAACAACCAGCGTACCAGTTCCTTGCGGCCCGAAGAGACCGCCTCGTGTAGAGGGTAGTCTCCCTTGACATTGCGCAGCCACAGATTACCCCCGTGACCTCCCAGGATGCGCAGGGTCTCTAGTTGACCCTTTGCGGCGCCGCAGTGAGAAGGGCTGAAACACGTTATCAGCTGCTAGATAGACTCTCATGTCTCTATACTTGGTATGGTGTAGTCGGGGGCGGATTTACCCCTCTGTCGCCCATAGGCACTAAACCCCCCCTGCCCCCACACACACATACACATATCATAAACACAGGTGTTATATGTGGAATAACAGATAAAAAAAAGTCCTTATGTTATTTGATTATTTATTATAGTGAGGTTCTAGAAGTATTAAGAATCTAAGCAAAGACTTAAAAAGTTGAAATAAATAGGCCTATTTTTACACTATCACAATACACAAATTCAAATATTATTTGATTTAACAATATAAGGTTTGCATTAGTATACTATAGAACATGTTATTACAAATTAAATATTAGCATGTACATTATAATAAAATAGTCGAAAATATCTTTCGCCTTGATTTCTGCTGAACGAACTTGTCGATCATGCCAGACTACCATTTTATCAAATATATGACCTTCAATTAAAATTATTGTCATTGAATTAAGGAGATCCTTTTTCATGTTGCTACGCATATACAGCAAATCACAACAATCCCACACACGGTAAAGCCATAAAATTATTTTAATTGGTAGAAGATAATATGTATTTTCTTCCGTCATTCAAAATATGCCACCGTAGGGAAGTGCCTACTAGACCTATGCGTAAATCCGCTCTTGGGTGTTAATGAATATCCCACATCAGGCCAGTGATAGACTGACGTTCTGGTCGCTATAGTGCATTAAATTGTCTCATATGAGAGGGGTCACACTAGCAACAGTTGAAAACGTCAATGTGAGCGGTTCTTTCATATGAAACAATGCAATACACTCTAGAGCGACCTGATCGGGGCGTTTGTGTCACAGCGGCCAAAACGTGACCAAAATAGCTGCTTTCAAACACACAATAGCGTCATCTGCAGTTTCAGATCAAAACAATTGATGATGGACATACATCTATTGTTATATCTTCTCATGGAAGAAGAATATGTTGAATAGACGTTGTTATGGTTATTACAAGAGTTCAGGGAGAGCGGATAGCATGATTAGAAAAAGGCAAAACACAAGGACAATACAACATTTTAATAAAAGGACATACTTTCTTGTAAGGGTTAGCTCCCCTTCCTTTCTCCACACCATTTAAAAAGATCCGAATCCCTGTTCCTACACAATATTTATAAGCCTGCCTAGCTGGTGCCAGTGAAGAAACATCCGGGACTTAATCTCGGGCTTCTGGGTACCTGAACTTGCCACGGGTGAAAGCATCTTACTCAACAGTAACATTTTCAAGATTATGAATAACAATACACACTCAACTGTTAAATAGATCAATAAATTTATATTACCATCTTCAGTAGATGTGGCTATAAACTAGAATAAACAAATATACCCTCTTAAGAACTAACATAATTAGTGAACGTTTAAATAACACGTAAAAAAAGTAATGATATGACCCATCATCTAGAACAGTGGTTCCCAACCTGGGGGCTATCGCCCCCAAGTGGGCGATTTGGGTTGTCAGGGGGGCAATAAATAAGTGGGGGGCGATTTGGGGGCGATGAATATTCAAAGGGGGGAAAATTAAAATAGTACTGAACAGTAGAAGTTGCCGGGTAGCACGAGTCACTGGCTATTCTCAGCCGGCGAGTTCACTGAAGTGTCGTCAATACTCAGCTGAGTATTTAAAACTCGGTTTTATCACGTCACCGCAAAATGTGCAGTTTCCACATTGTCTTTTGTGCGATAAAACATTTACTAGTAATGAAGCCATGAAGCCTTCGTGAATGAAAGATCATTTATCAAGAGTACACAGTGATAAAGTGAGTAAAGAACTTAGTTATTTTCAACACCTCAAAGCTAAAGCTGTTAAACGGCCTAAAGTGAGTGAATTATTTTAAAAACGAGCAACCGATCTTGACAAAGGTCTTCATGTTTCTTACGAGGTGTCTTTATTGATCGCTAAATGTGGTAAACCTCACACAATTGGCGAAACTCTTGTTTTACCGGCTACCAAAAAAATTGTTGAAATCATGCTAGGCGAGGGCCCTAGTAATAAGATAAGTCAATTGGTTCCTTTGAGCAACAATACTGTTTCCAGGCGAATTGACGAAATGGCCACGGACGTTGAATCCAAACTCACCAATTTGTTGAAAAAAAGTAAATTTGCATTGCAGATTGATGAATCAACTGTGATTGATAACAAAGCAATTTTATTAGCTTAAGTGAGGTTTATCAATGAACAAAAGGAAATTACCGAGGAAATGTTGTTTGCTAGAACTTTGATCACTGATACAAAGGGATCGTCGATTTTTAAAGTGGTACAAGATTATTTTGAGGAAAAAGAGATTCCCCTAACAAACGTGAGCGCTTGTGCAACAGACGGTGATCCTGCCATGTCAGGTCGTCATGCTGGGTTTCTAGCCCACCTTAAGAAATAAGTGCCAGAGGTAATCACTATTCACTGTGTCATTCATCGTCAACACTTAACTGTGAAAAAATTGAGTGGTGCCCTGCATGAAACCCTAAAACTGGTCATTACTGGTGTCAACAAGATCAAAGCTAATTCTCTCAATGACCGTCTGTTCCGACAACTTTGCGATGAAAATGATGAGGAATTCGAACGCTTGCTTCTACATACGGCCGTGAGGTGGCTTTCCAAAGCAAACTGTTTGCGCCGTTTCTTCGAATTATTTGACATGGTTACTGAGTTTCTCGACACGTCTGATCCTGTTTTAAGTGAGAATTTGAAGCAACGCAAGTAGGAACTTGCGTACCTTACAGATATTTTTGAAAAAATGAACGAAGTCAATATAAGACTTCAAGGAAACAAGATGAACCTTATCAAGGCCAAAGGAATTATTTCATCATTCATCGCCAAGTTTGATATTCACAAGGTAAATATTGACTGTAAAGAGCTGATTCAGATTCCGACCCTTAAAAAGTGTTCAGTGTCAGCTAACGGGACTCCTGATCTCCCAGAAGACAACATCCTAAATTTTACTGATCACCTTGACCATTTATAAAATTACACGGAATTAAGATTTGAAGATTTGACCAAGTTACAAATTCCTGATTGGATTCTAGATCCATTCTCGTTTGAAGCTGTGGATAAGCTTGATAACTCTTTGCAGACAGAGTTTCTAGATCTGAAGTATGACTGTGAGGCGAAAATCATTTTCAAGCAGAGCGGTTACGAGTTAGGCTGGGTGAAGATTATGGACACTTATCCACAACTGTGGCGAAAAACTGAACCACTTCTCATCTCGTTCCCGTCAACATATTTAGTTGAAAAAGGATTTAGTTCTGTTGTCCAGCTCCTCACAAAACAAAGAAATAAGTTGGACATTTGCCTCAAAGGAGACTTGCGCCTGAACTTGACGAACATAAAGCCGGATATTCAAGTTTTAACTGAAATCCACCAAGCACAAGGCAGCCATTGAAAAGGTAAAATAAAACAATAACAAATTTTCAAACTTTCATTTATTTTTTCAAATTTTAACTGTCAATTTTCTTAATTTTTCCAGTTTCCAATTTAAAAATGAAAACACGTACTCCTGTTTTTTAAATGTATATCAATGATCTTTTATTTCACTTCTTTGTTATTTAAAAAAATCTGTAAAAAATGTATTTTTTTTTTCTATTTTATTCAAGAGTGACCGGATAAAACTGCTTTGGTTGTTTTTATATACGGTAGTAAAATTGTTTATAATAATAAAACTGCTTTATTATTTACACCTTACTTCAAATTCAAATTACTTAGGCATACAATGAAAATGAAAAGGGGGCGATAGGTGTTAGTCAACCTCCAGAAAGGGGAGATGGGCCACAAAAGGTTGGGAACCACTGATTTAGAAGAGCCGGCGATTTGGCAATGTAGAACGCGTCATGTTTTAGATCGGCCGGCTAGACCAATCAGCGTAGTCCTCGGTCACCTCATGCAGGAGTGTAACTGATCCAATTTTCAAAGGAGTGTCTGTATTCACTTCGGAATAGTATTTGGTGTGAAGTCGTATGATGGTTGTCGGCCGTGAAACTCATACTATTCCAGGTTATACAAAGAATGAGTAAAGCACATATTTTAGACATAGTAGGTTTTTGTAAATTTTTTATATTGTAGGATGTCTATGAGTATCGGCATTATTCAGGGCAGGTAGTGTTGATGTAAATTAGCTAGCATTGGTAATATTTAAAAAAAACTGACAAAAAACAAATAAGAAATTGTAAACAAACAGTGCTGACAGTTCTAGCGTGGTAATACAAAATATATGCATTTTCAGGAGCTGTATCCTGCTTTTGCCAAACAAAGACTGCCTTTGAAAGTCTCTTAATTTTATGCACGAAGCTAAATAGGCCCTCATGCCCAGCGTCACAATATGGTTGTAGCCTTGATGAAGTGAAACGACAAATAAATCTATTATTATTGAAATTTAGAGGCCCATCAACACAGTGAGGTTATTAGGGCCTTAAACGATATAAAAACATAGTAAAATCTCCATAGGGGATAGACATAATAAATAATTAACCTGTCGAAATATGCAGGTAAAAACCAAAGATAAAAATTACATAAAAGTACTAGATTTATGTAAAAATTTAAAATCTCAATATGATAAAATACCAATTTGAGACACTTCATAGGAGTTCCCAATGAGCTATTGTTATGAAATGAGTAATACACTTTCTAAAAAAACATAGGTTTACACATTAGATTAAAAAAATAAAACACTCATATTAAAATATAACACGTTAAAACTACAGGACATACATATTAAAATAATAATGTAGGTAAAATAAAAGACAAATATGTTAAAATAGTAATATAATAAAAAGACAAAACAAATATACTTAAGTCTACTAAAAATGTTAAAAATATTCTCATGATGAGAAAATCCAAGTGAGAAACTTTATAAAAAAGACACAAATGGCATTTAAAAGGTTCGCCTGGCGTATAAATCTAAGTAAACACATGACTCCATCCGCACTGTTACGTAATAAAAAACAAAGGTAACCTTTTAAATCAAGAGCCAGGCGAATGGGGGCATACTTGCGACACTCCACCACACTAAGGTGGGAATCGCAAAGATCACACACTGGAGGTGGAGCACCTCTTAATAAAAATCCATAGGTCAGAAATGTATGGCCGAAGCGGAGTCTCGTCACGATGACCTCCTCTCTTCTAGACATTTGTATGGAAGAGGGCCATCGTGAAACACCGTCCCTGATAGACCGCAGCTGGTTTTGAATTCGTGCCAGCAGTGTAAGACCTCACGCCGAACATAAACCTTCAGGTTTAAAAACATGACAACCAAACTCACCTCAGGAGAGGAATGGACCGCCTCTTTGGCTGCCTGGTCCACCAGTTCATTTCCTAAAAGACCAGCATGACCAGGAATACAGCAGAAGGCAAGTTGGGTATTTAATAAATCCATTTTATTAATGTTTTCATGTATTTTCTGCGCGAGTGGACTCCAGGAGCAGAAAGTGGACAATACCAAGAGAGAACTCATGGAATCCGTGCAGATGAGAACATAACGGTGACAGTTACGATCAACAAAACAAAAAGATTTAAAAATGGCGTATAATTCTGCCGTAAAGCACTTGATTCACCAGTTAAACAAAATTTAAAATGGTTTCCTTCCACAAAAAAGGTGCATCCCATGGAGGTCCCACATTTATAAACATCCATGGGGATGCATTTAAAACCCTGCAAGCGAATGGAAGGAAGCTCATTAAATGTCCTCTCATATATAATATGTGGGGTGGTTGCTTTAGTGAACTTGGCAATATCAAAATGGCATTGCGGCAGGCGTATCTTCCAGGAAGAAACTAGACCTGTTGATAAAGGTATAGCCATCGGCAAGACTATCTCACACTTGTCGAAAACCGATAGCATCCAGATAACAACTGGCTTTGTTCTATGCAAATAGGTTTCATACAAGACACGGTTAGAGGGATGGAACACAGAATGGTAAGTGACATGGTTTGGCATGCAATGCAGTTTTGACAAGTAGATGCCAGAAGATAGGACCACCGGTAAGAAAGAGAGGGCTGACCAGCGTCGGCACAGATGCTGACGACTGGACTGGTACGAAAATCACCAGTAGCTAGTCGTATGCCTACATGGTGGACACTATCTAGTATCTTTAACGCTGAAGGTCTAGATGATTCATAAACAAAGATGCCGTAATCAAGTTTTGATCTTACC
The DNA here is from genome assembly GCA_039000515.1 of Timema cristinae. Classification (NCBI taxonomy): domain Eukaryota; kingdom Metazoa; phylum Arthropoda; class Insecta; order Phasmatodea; family Timematidae; genus Timema; species Timema cristinae. Next base: position 47,928,185 of record JBCFYV010002255.1, read on the forward strand.
CAGGCTCTATAGAGGTGCGTAAAAGTTTACCTATCAACCCCCGAAGAATGACCGCTAACTACTTTAAGAATGCTGAGTGCTATTACACATCTTGCTTTCAGGTCTTTGAAGTGGGGGATCCAAGTTAATTTAAAATCAAATAAATGTCCCAGGAAAATTACGGGGTCTGAGACTGGTAAACCAACGTGGTTCATTAAAATATTGGGGGCTGTTTGTACTCCGCGTAATCTATGGAAGTGGACGACCGTTGTGTTGGATGCAGAGAAGCGAAAGCCCCTACGTGATGCCCACATCCATAGGTTGTTGACATAAAGTTGAAACTGACATTCAGCGCTGTGGAGACTCGACTAACTGCAATATATTGCGTAGTCATCTATGAAGAGGCATGAATAGACAGGTAAACGAACGTTGTCTACAATGCTATCTATCGCAATAGTGGGCAGCGTACAGTTTAAAATAATACTTTGAGGCACCCTATTTTCTTGAATGAAATCATCGGATAAGTTGTGATTCAACCTTATCCGGAAGTGTCTATCAGACATAAAATTAGCTATAAAAACAGGGAGGTTCGCTCTAAACCCCCAATTAAAAAGGGATTTTAATGTGCCGTACCACCAGGTGGTGTCATACATCTTCTGAAAATTAAAGAAGACAGTCAAGAGATGCTGTTCATGGAGGAGGTCATCACGAATTTCTTTCTATAGGCGAACAAGATGATCCACCATAGATCGATTACGGCAAAGACCACATTGAATATCAGATAGATTGCGTAATTCCAAATAATATATAATTCAGTTATTTATAGTTTTTTTACGCATACAACTAGTTAAGTCTATCAGTCTAGTTAGTTGACTCTAATTTAGTCTTGCCACATTTACAAATGGGGATATTGGTTGTCTGTCTTCATAATGATGGGAACTGAGGGTATTCCCAAACACTATTGTAAGAGATCCAACAGAAATGCCTGTCCAGCAAGAGGCAGCTGGCGCAAAATTTCGTAGTGAATATCATCAGGGCAGAAAGATGTGTTGCCCGCCTGGGACAGGGCATAGGTCAGTAATTAATCTTTAGTAAATAATGAGTTATAGTCCTACAACTGACTCTGACAAAGTAAATATTATGGCGCTCGATGTTCCACTTCTGCACTGCGAAATCATTAGAGTATCTCGCAGTCCTATAAATTGCCCAATATATTGACGACCTCCACAGGGGAGAAGGAGATCGAACCGTTAGACATGAGGTCTAGTATATTGTTTATGGGAACTATGGCTACTACGCAATCTACGGATATTGTCCCAAGCCTTAGTTGTGGGGGTGGAAATTGTAAGGGTAGAAATAAACTGTCTCCAAGACTCTCTTCTGCTTTCTCGAATGACACCTCGAACACGTAGCATCCGGAATGACTTCATATTCTTCATAGTAGGACGTCGATGAAAGGTAGGGCCCTTCAATGGTCAGAAATATTCAACTGACACTCCTAGTTCCACCAGGGAACAGTGCGGTGGTGCGGATTTGGTGAGAATAAAGGGATGGAAGCCCTCACCACCATGATGACCGTCGAAGTGAAATGTCCCGTCTTAACATTGACGTCTAGGCCATAAACTCCATCATATAGGGTAAGCTCGCGAAGCTTATTCCAGTTAGAATGTTTAACCACCAATTGTGTTGCCCACGCTATACATGCTATACTGGTAGAATGATGAAGGGGTGGAAGCAGAATGGGATAGTGATCGCTGTCACACAGGTAGATGTGAATTTCCCAAAGGGATTGAGTGAAAATCCCAGGGATACGAAAATTTAGGTCGTTGACATAGGATGCGCCATTAAAGTTGGAGAAGCATGTCTGGGTCCCGGTGTTCATTAACACCAGGTTTTCTAAAACAAGAATATCCTATACCATCCTCCCACGGGCGTCTGTAAAATTTGAACCCCACACCAGGTTGTGAGTGTTAAAATCCCCCTAGATGATGTTCGAGGCAGGAAGTTGTAAAGAGAGGGCCTCTAGGCTCCTCTTTGAAATAAGCTCAATTGGTGGGTGGTAGATGCAACATACCATCACCTCCATTGGAAGGGAGACTCGACAGCGATCACTTGGAAATCAGAAACTATATTAATATTTGAATGATATATATTGCTTCGTGAAGTATAGCTAGCCCGATTAAAGAATGGCTTGTCAATGCTATATACATCGTACCCACGAAGCATAAGGCTATCAGCAGGGTGGAAGTGGTTCTCCTGTAAGCACAAGATAGAAGGATGCAGGGAATGAATTAATATTTTAATTTCCTCTACACGAGCTTAGAAACGCCCACAATTTCATTTTAGTAGTGATATTATATATTTATATAAAATTTAACTATCTATTCTATACATTACACTATCTCTTAAAATAAAAATTTATTAAGGAACTTTTTAGGTCCTCTTGCACTTTCAAGTTTCTTCTGGACCTCTCACTTCGATAGAGGATTTAGTTTATCTAAGAAAAATTTTGGCATTGTATTCTTGCGCCAAGGCTTATTTACCGCCTTCGGTGCCTTTTTATTTATGTTGGCTGTTCCTCTCTTGTCTTTACTCACAGCACCAGTAGGACTCGTCTTAATGGCCATATCTGCTCTGCCACCCAACGTAGCCTCTGTAGTCCCAAAGGTGAGTTCGGGCGGCCTAACAGTGGCCTTTGCAAGTGTTGTTCCCCGATGAGGACCCGGCGATGTTTCCTGTGGACTCAGGGTAGGGCCGCGAGGTGGGCTTAAGGGATAACCACAAGATGGGTTTGGGAGAGGGCCTCGAGGTGAGCTAAGGGGATTACTCCAAGGTAGGCTTGGGGAGGACCCTGAGATGCTCTCCGGGGTGGGCCTGAGGGCTTCTAGCGTGTACGAGTGAAGAAGGTGGCCTTTCTGAAGGTGTTGCCTCCCGTACAAATTTCGTTTCTAACGTATCTGGCGTATTATGACTACTTGAGTCTTGATCAGAGACCAGTGTCATGGGTTTTGATGACGTCTTTGAAATATTGATTGCGCAATTGAAGTTAGAAAAATTGATATTTTGGCTAACAATCTGGCTGTAAGAGGTCTGAAATACTGTAGCCAGGCTAGATATGTTTTCTTTGCGTGTCTGGGCATATGAGATCATTTTAGTTTGATTCTCCAGGCCTTTATTTCTCCATCTTACATTTCGAACAGGCCCGAGACAAGGCGGAATGCGGACCCACTGCAGTTAACGCAGAACTTAGGACACTAACATGGTGTATCGTGAGCCTTCTGTCCGCCATGTGCATAGGTTGGCTTACCATGATATCGCAGCTTAGTATGCCTAAATTCCTTGCACTGAAAACAGCGCTGATGATTAGGGACATACAGTTGGACCCTGAGCACGTGGAACCCTGCTCGGACCTCTTTTGAAAGGGTAGGAGTCGCAAAGGTGAGGATATACGTTTCACTATTTTTTTCACGTCCGTTCTTTATTACGAATATGCGGTATACTTCGGTGACATGCTGAGGGCCAGCTCCTCACAGATCTTTTCATTAGTTACACAGTCGAGGCCATAGCAAGTGACTACTCCTTTGAAAACATTGAGTAAGTTGTGGGGTTACACCTTAATCTTTATTTTGGTCGTGTTGTTCAATGGTATTTCCGTAAGTACCATGATGTTTGCAGATTGAATTTCAGACGTGGTCTGAATAGGAATCCTACCATCAGCTGTGACAATGGACTCAGCTTTGCCATTTGAGGACAACCTGCACAATACTTGAATCATGGACCCAAGGTTATCCAAGTTGGTTCTACCACATGCGATCTTGTTAACTAACCTAACAGGGACCCCCACATGAAGCTAATACAAATTTATTATGGGGCAGCGCCAGGAGAGAGGTTATCACAGCAAATGGGTGCAGGGAAGTGCAAAATTTACGTCTGGATCCTCATGAATGCAACCGGTCTTTTCTAAAGATAGGGTAACCAGTTATTGTCATCCCTAAGGCACTTCTACCAAGATATTACAACCAGCGTACTTTCATTCAGGAGCTCAATTGCAGAGGTATCCAGTAATTGTTCGAGAAGAGCTGGGTTAGCTGACAAGGTCGTCAATGTGGTGGAAGGGTGCCTAAAAGCCTCCGTGTAGTACTGAAGAGCAGTGAAAGGAAAGAGAGAAATATGGAAAGAGAAAGGAGAAGAAAGAAAAGAAATAAAGGGAAGGAAGAAAAAGTAAGTGAAAGGAGATATAGGATAGCATTGTCCTGCACTGAAGCCTCCCCTTTAAATCACCTCTTACGACAAGCAGAGGTAACTGCGGAAATATTCTAAGCCCCGTCTCGCATGGGGACAAATAAATCTAGTACAAAACCTATACAAAGTACAATTCAACCTAAATAGTGATAATATAATAAGTGTGAAGTTTATGTTAATTCTATTACCAAACAAATTATTAAAGCTATTTATAACATTTTTTAAAACAATTGGGTATTCTAGACTTGGTTCGTACAGAAAAGAACGTTTCAAAGTTCCAACCTAATCATGGTGCATAAAAAATGTCATAGGAATGCTGTATAAAGCTAGAAACTAAAATATATGTTTACTAGAAACACTACACACATAAAATTTTAAATATTAAGTGGTAACATTCATAGCGTAGATTTAATGAGTCCAAGGCCTTTGACTGTGACGTCATGGGAAAAGTACCTTAGACCTGTTAGTTTTGGGAAGTCTCGGATAAACAAATTTTACCTGGAAGATATGAGTAAGCGGTCCAATAGGCAAAGTTAACATCTTAGATTTTTCAAATCTTCAGAAGTTAAGCGTCAGGGAGAAGATAACGTTCGAATAAATGTATACTTTACAACAGTTTACAAACTTGTGTGTGTATTGAATTGAAAATGTGAATGTTTGTTTGCCGACATAAACTGTTTAAGTGATGATATCATTAAAGCTGAGTGCATCAATATAAATTCATTTTCAAGAATTATATAAAGAATGTCCGGGAAGTAAGGGCAAATTTGACTTTTGTGCCATTTTGTCATATGACGGTTAGCAGCCGTGGTTTTTTCATGTTTGTTATCTGCGATTCTTACCATTAGTAGCCTGGTAGATTTTGTGTGGTGAGCATTGTTGTTTGGTGTTTATTAATGGCATATCTCTTCTTAGTTTCAGGATGAACGGAATCAAATCCTCACCACCAACTGTTGGCTGAATCATGGAGCAGATGACAACTGAGCAACGTATCCAAGTGATAAAAAGTTTTTACAAAAACAGTAAAAGTCCCACGGTAACCGTTCGTGAACTGCGTGTGACACTCGGACGTAATGCTGCTCCAACCGAGTCATCAGTTCGGAAGTTGATCCGGAAGTTTGAGACAACGGGTTCTGTTTCAAACTTTAAGAAAACAGGACGACCGCGTTCTGTTCGAACATAAGAAAACAGTCGTGCGTGAAAATATGATCGTAAGCCCCAGAAAATCGGTTCTCCGGTGAGATCAACAACTGAATTTATCACCAAGTTCACTGCATGAAATCCTTTCAAAATATCTGAAAACGCATACGTACAAGATTCAACTTACACAAGAGTTAAAGCCTGCAGATCATGGAAAGAGACATCGATTTTCTCAATGGGTCTTGGCTCGACAAGCGGAGAACGAGAATTTCATAAAAATAATGATTTTCTCAAATGAGGCGCACTTCCACCTCACTGGGTACGTCAATAAGCAGAACTGCGGAATTTGGGGTAATGAAAATCCGCGAGTGACTGTGGAAGATGAGATGCATCCACAACGCACGACTGTGTGTTGTGGGTTCTGGGCAGGAGTGATCGGCCCGTACTTTTTTGAAAGTGATGAGGGAGCTGCTGTTACCGTGAACGGCGACCGTTACCGAAACATCCTTTCTGATTGGTTTTTCCCTCGTATTGATGAAAATTACAATTTTTTGTTTCAACAAGATGATGCGACATGTCACACATCCCGTGAAACGATTGCTCTGCTGAATGAAAAGTTTCCTCAAAAAGTTATCTCTTTGCGTGGCAACCAGGAATGGCCTGCCGGATCATGAGACCTTACGCCTTGTGACTATTTTTGTGCGGGGATTTGTGAAATCAAAAGTGTACGTGAACAAACCACAAACAATCCACCAATTGAATAATGAAATTAACAGGGTTATTAACGGCATCCCACCAGATGTTTGTGGACGCGTCATCGAGAACTTCAATGAACGCATTGCTCGTTGTTGCGCGGTCTTGGGTGGTCAAATGGGGGATATAATTTTTCATACATAAATGAGAGAAGTTAAATTACATTTTCAATCAATCAATTTTGTATGTTCTATAGCATTTTAATATTCGTCCCTACTTCTCGGACACCCTATATATGGGAGCAAATTATAAATAATTGGTCGAAAGGAGTGAGGGTCCTGTTTTAGCTCAACTGTTTGGAATTGCATATATTTGGCCATCTTTCTGTATGCTAGTTCCACGATTACTGCCAAATACATGGACCAATTTTAACGATATGTGGCAGGGATCTTCTTTAAATCTTGACCAAATGATATTATTATACTATTTTTCTTAAATTGCATGTACTACAGTATTAAACCATGTGAAAGATTAATATAATGCACTATTAAATGCAATTTTAATTGGATTTTTGTCTAAGTTGATCACCAAAGAAAAATATTAGTTTGAAATACAAAAATAAATTCCACCAGAGAAAAATTAACAATGTGTGCGTAAAATTTTGAATAAAGGAAGTGAGGTCTACTGTTCACATAACTACTAGTATAATGCAAATAACTAAACCATTACGGTAGGTGTTTTAAAAATAAGCCCAAGAAACTAATTGAGATTATGTACTCAATATTGAATCAATGCCTAATTTAGTGAATATTAATTTACTAAGAAATATATTTCCTGATATTTTTTTAATAATAGTGACTAGTCGCACTGTAAAATAATAGTTTCTGATATTTAAAACAATTCTAAATGAACTAGGAACTATAATATTTTAAAACAGGTTGAATTTTTTACAAGTACCGTTAATGAATAAGAAGTTGGGATTATTATTGAATCAACGTGACTTAATTGAACTAAGGAAAGTAAAACATTTTTTGAAATACTGACACGCTTATATAAAATTGCGAGTTTTCTGCTCCTTCAACACCGCCCTTCCTTATCTAATGTAAGAATGTTAACATTTTCAACCAATGCAAGAATGTTCTAAAGAAGACAAGTGCCTCCCAATCTGGGCTTCAAGACTGTCTATGTCATGGAGCAATCGTATGAACGGGCACAGTACTCACGTGCGTCCCTTGCGGTCTTGTCTGTTAGGCTCAGCACCGTACGTGAGTAACAACTGTGTGGAGTCTGCGTGGCCCAAGGTGACAGCGTAGAACAGCGCCGTGCAACCGTTGGTGTCAATGACATCAACTTCAGCTCCACACAGTGATACCAGCGTCTCCAGACAGTCCGTGTGCCCTCTGCTTGCTGCGCAGTGTAACGCTGTGGACGTACAACACATCTCAGGCTGGCTGCCACTACACACTTTGAACGATGGATAGTGCTACTATGTCTCTATTGTTTTATTTGGAAAGCCAAAACATGCATATTCTTTTAAAATATCTAGTTGAATTAATATAAAATGCCACTATATTCGCGGTCATATTTGGTATTCTTGCCATGATGGTTCAAGAATATTAGAAGGCGAGTTTGAGTATTGGTATAACATATTTAGTAAGTTATATAAATTATAAACAAAAGTAAGAGTTGGCAGACTTGTGAGCTAATTTCTTTCTAGACTGACAAAATCATTCTTTTTTACACTACATTATTGATAAGAAAAATACTAAGAGCCTCAACCTAGTACAGAATTTACTGTAGTAGGTACGTAAAAAATAAAGGGACTTTTAAGAACACCAACAATCTATATATTTAAAAATCATTGGAATTTTACTTATTTTATACTATGTTATGTTCCTTATGTTATGCTATTTCCGTTGAATCTAAATTGTTGAGTCAAACTATTGATAAGTTGAATTTAATGACATTTTTTGAATAATATAAATTAAAACACAATACTTTTATCCCTTTAAATTTGTCATGGACCGTACGTTCTTACGTCTGAAACTTAATATTATAATATATATGAGTATACAGGAAACAAAGTTATGTTGTGTTTAGCAAACTAAGTCATACTAATACCCAAATGCCATGCTTCATGAGCAAGTGTTATAACGGTTAATGTTTTGCTTTTCCAAAAAGTACCTCCCGATTTCTATGAATGCTGATTTTTCACATTTTAAAATTTTGGCACGATTATTCTGCATATTTCCGGAGGTAAAATCATCTTGATTCGAGATAATATTCTGAAACATACTGAAATAAAAATGTATGTTGTCGATCATAATCGACACCAATATAAAACATATACATATTTCACTTCGATCCCCTAGTTTTAAGATACCGAGAAGTATACCAACTCTTCCAGGAGTGAAAGGACTTTAGATTAAAGCTATTTTTTTTTAATCTCCGACAACAATTATTTATTTATAATATACATATACATATACGTTCCTTGAATTCATTTACCACGCCTTGAATGTCTGCTGATGATGTAGTATATGATATCGGATAAATAAGTTACGTATCGTGTATCTGAAGTAGCTCCTTATTTATATAATCGTTATAATGGATGAATAACAGATCTATCTGTTTCAGGTTTCGCATGATAACTAAAGAGTTTCTATGCTAAGAACGCCTATATTATCTCTAGTCATTACGAGCCATGGAACTAAAGAGTCTGTATGCTAAGTACGCCTATATTAGCTCGAGTCATTACGAGCCATGAAACTAAAGAGTCTGTATGCTAAGTACGCCTATATTATCTCTAGTCATTACGAGCCATGGAACTAAAGAGTATAAAGGGTAATGGGATATTGTATAAGATCACCAATAAACTTATGTTCAAGGCTCATACGTGTGAGTATCAGTACTGCGGACCAGATAGGTTGTAAAGACGTTTTAACACAAGGAGATCCCGGGGTTAGCGCACTAGACTGTACTGCTGGTGAAGAGCATGAAATTGCATACTTGAAAGATAAATATCTCGCAGGAGATCATACGGTCAATTATGACAGTATTGAGAAAGCTAGGTAAACTAAATGATTCACCTCAGATTCTAAATGTATTTAGTAATCTGTCAAGAGGTCTGTATTGAACGAGGGGAAGAGGATTGAAGATAGTTTGGTAAAAGGATAATGGTATCAATGACTTAATAAAAAACAACGTTCTACACAATAGCATCATATGAAGATGACCAAGAAGAGAGTTTACCCATTCACCCTATGTAAGCAGTCCTAGGAAAATATGAAGGAGATGAGAATGGGTACACAAACAGCTGAAGGGATGTATTTAGGCGCTTTACTAAAAATAATTATCGAGACCCTACCTTGACATGTCCTTTACAATATATATCTGTGAGATTACGCCAAATAGTTAAAATTTCAATACTTTAAAAACCCTCTTAAGAGATATGATTTATCTATCAAATCACCGTAAAAGGCGTGTTCTATAGTCTATCTAGATAGACACAGAGGTTAGTGTACGCATTGGGTAGCTGGTCAAACTTATGGGATGAATTGAATAGCTATAGTCATGACCTGATAATTCAGAACAACCACGATAGCTATCAAGATTTCCAAAATAAAGAACCGGGTCTAGATATAATCTATAGTATTCATAATTATAGTGTCTGCCACATGCTTTGAGAGTCAGATATACCTGTGAGACCATCCTTGTCCTCAGACTCCACGTTGGCCCCAGCGTTCACTAGCGCCAGGATGGCGTCAGCGCTGCCTGAAGGACATGAAGCACTGGAGGATGAGTCTGCGTGCAGGTACAACACCCTTTACAGGGCTTCTCAGACAAAAGTACACACACCACAAAAAACAGAGGAAAGGTTATATATATATATATTTTATTGATTAATATAATTGTGCTTAAAACATCTTTGCATTATTTAAGTAAACAAAAAAGTGAATGTACGCTCATTTATTGGAGCAAATAAAATGAACGTTTATAGAGATATTTGGCCAGTTTCCTAGTATAACTGGGCACGTATCGAGCCAGACGCTATATTAAATACAGGTCGACACCTACATATAGCGTCCAAGTCTAGGTAGGTAACGTCTTGTATTTAGTATCGAAAAGCATTTTAGACCCCAGGATGTACTAAGAGACGTACTAAGTTGGACTAGAAAACTGGCACATTTTCTTTGCCTGTAACTGGTATAAATAGTTTACACTATTATAGTCCTACAATCCATGTATAGGCAACTTTATTCTAACTTGAAATCTAATGAATTAAACGTGATTAGAACAAGGTTTAGTCACAACTTCCATGGAGGGAAAAGAGCAGGTGTGTGTAAAATGTCCGAAGTTTGAAGAGGAGAAAGAGTGTTTGCCCTCAATATATCAATCATTCCCTATACATATTTGACTATTAACTTAGTGAAAAGACAACGATCTTTATTACTCCTTTCAGTGCAACATTCAGCCCACAATACACCCATTTATCTTAAGGTTAATATATGTATGCTAGTTTCTTAACTACTGTGAACGATGGAATATCTAATTTAGTTTCAAATTGAAACTGAACTAAACCTAATAATGATGGTGTGGATCAAATTTAAATACAATTTTAGAATAAATACACTAACAATCATTATTCATACATAATTTGTTATACTTGTTTGTTTTTCAAAACTTTTATGAAAAAGAACTTGATTTTCTAAATTAAAACCAAATATTTGGGCTGCAGGTGAGTTGCGGCCGCACGAGGGGTTTACCTCTAAAGAGACAGTTGAATTGCGGCCCCAGCTGTTGACTTATGTATGTTATTGTTAGTATACCGTTAATTGTTGTGTGAGTTACAGAAGATCTATGTGAATGCGACATTAAAAACTGTCCTAAGAGTAGATGGTAGGGCGTTTGGATCATATCTCTGATTGGCTGAATTTGGTCACGTGACCACATCACCTCACTCTCTGATTGGCTTTTGGCTTTCCCCCTTCCCTCCCATTGACTCACTTGCCCTCACCCCTCACCCCTTTCCCGTGTTCCAAACTGGTTTATTCTTGTCCAAACTTGTTTTTTATGTGTGATCATTGTTTTTAATGCCTGGGTAGGATTGGGTCGGCAATGGAGTTTATTTGTTCGTAGTTTATTGGCGTTCAGTCTACGGCGTCAGGCGTGGCATCGTACAGCACGAACTTCTCCCAAAAGCAGCGTAGCGTAGAATGCGACCACTAAACAGCTAGAGGCTGTTTACCGCCATAAGACTCCCTTCCTCTCCCCAAGGGAGTAAATACGAGCTTTTCCCGACGGCCACTTAACGTAGAGTGTGAGAAATGGTTTCCGGCCGTGAGACCCCTTTCACTTCCTCTCACTCCTCCACCCCCAAGATAATGGGGTTTTCCGGTGTCAATACACCTCCCCCATCCTATATATGGTAATGGGTTTTTCCCGGTGGCTCATTCCTGGTGACAGTTTGGTGGATCGACAAGACAAGTCGAGACAGAAATAGACCACGACCTTGAATGATGTCGCAGTAGGTTTTCCCTGGTGACACATACCTGGTGCAAGTTTGGCGGCTCAACAAAACAAAAATATATTGTGACCTTGAACCGTGAAATAGTACACGAGTTCATTGACCCTGGCAACCCTTCTCCCGGCAATGGGTTTTCTCGATGATGTCATTGCACAATCGCAACCATGATGACTCATAACTGGCGCCAGTTTGGCGGCTCGACAAGTCAAGACGCGTATCTGGTTAACCTATGTGTAAAGGACAGAGAGGTTTTGCGTGAATAAAACACGATATTACAAAACATATATTTATTATACATTAAGGTTTGACAGACATACATTAAGGGTTTCACAGACATACATAATATTTATTATACACTTTTAAGGGAATGACGTATATATTCGTTCATACGTTTTTCTACAATATCTCTTAGATGTGCTAGTAAAATTGTTTTTAGTTCACAATCTAGCATGTAATAGTCCAAACCAACAACCTGACGTTTATATTAGGTAGAACTGATAAGATCGAGGTTTCTGATGTGATTGATTGATTGATTGATTGATTATTAGCACCGCGTCTTACTACCCATTAAGGTTATACGCACTTACGCTAATGTGTAATGGAAGGGTGATTGTGAGATGAAATGAAGGACCTACAGTTTAACGTGGAATCCGAACCACGGCGGAGACCTGGCATTCCCCACATTCACAAGAAGTCTTGTCAGAGGTGAAGGAAGGGTTTGGTAATCAGATAAATCTTTGCCGGGACCGAGGATTAAACCCCGGCCGCCAGCATAGAAGTCTGACACCTTACCCCTAGACCACCAGGTCACCGTTTCTGATGTGCATTTCCACATTAGGCTATTCGAGGTCGATGACATCCGCTGATTCTGTTAGCGTGTCGCATACATCAACGACGAATGTATCGAACAATTCGTTGCAATATTGTGCGCCCTCGGTGGCGTAGTTGGCTAACGCGCTAGTCACGTTAAGCTCGACTGCTGAGGACGGGGAGATCGAGGTTCGAATCTTGGTCGGGTGAACTGGGGTGGTTTTCCTAAATGGTTTTCCACTCTCCCTCCACGCAAATTCGGGTTCACTTCCTCTAATTCACCCTTTCCAATTCCCAATCCATTAGCGTAATTAGTACTTAAAAGTGTATAACCCAAACGGGTAGTAAGATGCGGTGCTAATTAATTAATAATAATAATAATAATAATAATAATAATAATAATAATGGTGACGTAGATAAGGTCCCACAACTCACAAAGACGCGCCCAGCTAGGTGCTAGATAAGCGACTCGCTTGAGTCCAGCGTTTTGTTTCTCACTGATTTTGACCATTCGGTCACCGCACATGCATCTCAGAGAGATTTCATGTTTAGTCAGACTAATATTCTGAGGAGGTTACATGTTGCTGAAAAAATTGTATACGAGCGATTTGTAGCTGCCCAGTTCTTGCCACTCTGCATGGTTAAACACCACACAATTCCCTCCGCATTTTTCTAGCTTGATATAAGGCATTAAGTTGTTCTTGATGACAAGGAATCGTTTGATTTCAACTTCATCCAGCGGGAACAAAATGTTGAAAATATGATTGATGGCGAGTGGCTTCACCGGCTTTGCTTTGCGGGTGAAAACGTCTTGACCTTACATGATGTTTGATCGCTTCGACGACTCCCTTGATTATGGCTGGCACGCCATTGGGATGCCCCTTTTATAGGCACACGCCTCTTGAAAGGCAGCAGGACCCTACAGTCTTGAAAAATGTGTTGTAATATCTACCAACTTAGCATCGTTGCCTGTATGATGGGTGGGCGAGAATAGGGTTAGGAAACTTTTCATCTGGATGTTCTGGGCACGATAGAGAGGGTACATGAGACAGTAATGGCGCAAATGCCTGAGGCGATGCTTTGAAGTTATGGCGTGCTATGAGACGTACGGGAAGTGTTTTTGCGTATAAATGCCAGATGTGACTTTATACGGGGTGGAAACTCATAACTGTAAAAATATTCTCCCACGCCGTTATTGTCGATAAAGATGGCGACTCAATGCGTCCCAAGCTTGGTGTGTGGATCCGTGTTGATGACGAGAGCTGCAGGTCCAGCTATTTTTGTCAGTAGTTGAACAGCAGGGAAAACACCCGACTGTACAGAACGGAACCACGGATTTGTTTTCAGCGCACGTCTTATGATGTGCGTGTCCATCTTCAATCATCCAATCTCAAAGTCCCCAAACGATGGAGGCCAAACAGAAATTTCATTCATAACTATGTGCCATGCGTTGTGGCACGGGAGATGAGGGATCCGAGCAAACGGTAATCCACATCACAGCTATTCCAGGTAATGCCGTGCAGTTTGTTGACGATATAGTCAGCTTGATCGTTAGCGGCAGCTGAAAGTTCCTCGATAGCGTATCGGGGTTTTAACACCCAATGTTGGATTAATGTACCACATACAGATAAAACCCTCAGTTCCTTGACGATAAACTCTTTTCTGTTGTCAATGAAGCTCTGGAAATCTACAATGACGTCCCTGATTTAAATGACGAAATAATATAATAATATTAACTCCCATAATCGGTCAAGACGTTTCTGTCCCTGTCGATGCTGATGATGTTGGCAAACTCCCCGTACACGATACAGTTGATGGTTTCGGTGAGAGCTTTGGTGAAGCTCACTTCGATGCTCAGAGAACCATGCCTCGTCAATTTCCAATGCGATGTCATGTGGGCGGACAGATTAGGTGTGATATTGAAAGCCATGAGACGATATCCCTTAGGGAAGGCTTCCCGTGTGATGTCACTACCATCGTTCAACCAATCAGAGAGCTGATTCCAAATGCCCCACCATCTAATCCTAAGTACTTCACCCAACTCTTTACCATTTATGGTTTCAAAAATTATGTTTCTATATATTTGTTTTTTTGTGCTGCCCAGCAAATGTAAAACTACGTAGGCCCTATACTTATGCATTCTAATAAGTAGTTCAGTACTGCATTTATCTCGATGCTACGTGCTCTTCATCCAAAGTTTTTTTTATATATACTTTGACTCAGCAACCCACAGTGCAGTCAAGGAAGTCTGACCTGATGCAGAAGTAAGAGGTTGCCGATTTCACTTTGGACAAAGTTGGTGATGGATGTTTCAAACTTTAGGCCTCATTAAAGTCTACAACGCCCATCCCAACACTCCCGCAAGGTTATTTTCTGAAAACAAAAATTTGAACTAACTCTTTTAAACCCCGATGATATCATTGACTACTTCACTGACGACTTTATGGCAATTCAGTCATCAGATGATGCAAGGATTGTGCAGTTCACCAACTACATCTGTGAAAAATACATTCCTCCTGAGGCAATCCCCCCCTTATAATTTGGGCCCAGTTTTCTGCCACCTGCAATCGAATCACTAATAGGTGCAAAAGTTTTAATTCCAAACTGAACAGTTCGTTCTTGAGTGGTTATCCCAACATTCACAACTTCATTGACGTATTATTTGACGTTCAAACTGAGATGTACGTTAATTGCAGGAGTAAGGGTTTAAGAAGGGCAAAAAAATAAGTGGAAAAGAAGTAGTCATTAGGAAACAAATGTCAAAGCTTGAGCAGAAATAAATAGAGCAGTGCGACTTCGTAAAAAAGTTAAGCCTCAAGTTTTTGCCAAAACCATTGAACGACAAGAAGTGAGGAAGTTTGGATATTACGAGGGATGTTGGCATGAGACGATGATAGTTTCTATCTGAAATTCAAGGCAGCATGATAGAAAGCACACTGATAATTAAATGGACGCAACTCACTCTCTTAAGTTAGTAGGCCCCAATTCGTACTTGTTTCTAAAAAAATTGGGTTGCAATTCATACGCGATTTAAACATTAGGCCAAAACTCACCTACACAAAATATTTGATGTAACCACAAGTCTAATTATTGTAATCAAGTTTTTCATTGATGCGGAACAGTAAAAAAAATAATTATTTATGAAAGTTGTTTCCACTACATTTTACCAGATTTGATAGAGGTGCTAATAGTAAAAGTGAAAATGTTTAGTACACATTAGGCCTATATTTTCTGGTGAATATCCTGTTACTCTTTATAAATATGTGTACAAGCTTAGCACGCGTTTTATTAGTTTTAATCTGCCAGAGAGTAGCTTTATAAATATAACTTCACAAGGTAAATAGTAATTACTGGGCACTGATAGGGAAACTTTGATACACTTTTATAGTGACTTGATAATATCTAAGCTAGATTACGGCCATTTTGTGCACGTTTCTATGAGACTAGATGCGTTATATATCCTCAATGTTACCCACCAATCTGGCATTCGATTGGCTTTTGGTCCTTTCTGTACCAGTGAAGTAGTCGGCATTTACCATCTTAGGTGTAGAAACCATGTCTTGTTGATTAACCTCCTGTATTCAATCCTACCAACTATGTCTTGTACGAAACCAAATGGCGTTTTAAAAGGCTAGGGTTTATATACAATTAGCTTTCAAAATATGTGAAATAACCCTTCTGAATTTGAGTAATTGCCAAGTTCCCTATGGTGACAACACTCAATTTTATGTATGAGAGCTTTGAATGAGCTTCTTACCTCCAGCTTTCAAGGATTTACCAACATATACTCTGCATGGATTGTTATTTTGTTGTGAAAGGTTTTTATTTTAATTTGGAGATACCGTGTGAAATCAGCGTTTTTATGGTGGAACTACACACTATTTAAATGGTTGTGATTTAATAATAATAAAAAAAATTATCGTTATAATCTCATCTATGACATTAACAGCCTACTTAATTACCAGACATGGAGTTGCTTTCAAGTATTGAAGGATTCGCTTGACGGCGTTCCAATGAGGAATTCTTGCTCATCTCATTGATAATTTCGTTCAAAATGTCTTCATTTTATATCATAAAGAGTCCATTTTGACGAAGAGTATCAGAATTATTGTAATTCCATCACGTATTCTTTTTTAAACATATTTGTATGCATGACTTTGTTCGAATCCAATATTTTATTATTCTAGCATCGAGATGACTATTTTAAGCGATAAAGTAGATTTTTATCTTACAAATGAGCTATTCTTGGTGGCCATGAAGATATCATATTTTTAATATCCTTATAGAAACTCAGTTTTAACGTCAAATGGTTTTATTTTGTAAATTATTCTCTACAGCAGTAGCAAGTAAAACTCTGAATCGTATTTACACTAGTTGGAGAAAAAAATCTTCATAACCCACACCTTCTGTTTGTGTGAACTATTTAACGCAGTCTTACCTTATACCCTGGAATTTCACCTTTAGACGTTTGATTTATTTTGTAAAATCATTTCGATCCAATGAATTTTATGTCAGTTTCTCTAGGAACAAGTTCCCAAGTGTTGTAGTTATTCAACACTTTCCATTTGTCCACTCTGCTGCTTTTCTTTGCCTCAGAATAATATTGTGCCTCCGATTACTGGCACTTACGGCCCACACCACGCCATCCTCCATGATTCCTAGAGGAGGATATTATCCTTCACGAATCAGAGCGATACAATGGTACTCTATTTATGAGCGTGAACTTTACAGTCCATTTGTCAGGTCGGATGAAGGTCCAAGATACCATAACCCACGTAACGCCTTGAGGGGGGATGGGGGGAGCTCTAATGTCTATATGCTGTTACATGAGGGAGGGGGAGGTACATAACACATATCTTATACTAAAATTATAATGTTCAAAAATAATATTATTGTTCATGTTTTCGCCTTTGATAAACATACTTATGAATAGCTTCCGAATAGCTATGCTTTTAAAATGCAAGTTTAGCACTTAATTTTGTTTATCAATATTTCGAGTTGCTATGGTCTTCCCGAGACTACAACGCCAAACACATTCGAAAACCCATATTTTCATGCTCATGACAGTAGGTGAGTTTTCGTGATTGACTTGGTTACGTCTTGGTATCGAGTGTTTTCGACCTAGTGGTTTTGACCTAGGTCGAGCGGGATTGGAGTGGAGTAAATAATAGCTGGTGGCTAAATTTATGTAATCCTATTACATGTAGGCCTACTGCAAATTGACGGAAAATGAGCTATTTAATTGTATTCTTAGTTAAATTGGTGCTTATTTTGACTATTCTTAATATTTACACAACACGTCAAGCTAAACTAAGTAGGTAAGATTGCGGTATTCTGTGACTCATTTGCATAATAATGGTGGTCGGGAGGATGGGAAGGGTTGTGATAGATATGTTGATGTGAGATGTGGAGGTGTGGGGATGGCGCACCTGGGTGAGGGGTGGAGTGGGAGACTTTATATATTTTTTGGTACGGTATTCTGTGACTCATTTACATAATCCAGCGGTGGTAGGGGGGGGGAGGGATGGGAAGGGTTGGAGCCCTCGATAGTGCCAGAGGGAGGAGGGATGAGGGTAGGGGTGTGGACCGTCTGTTTTTTTCTTGCGGCATACTAGGACACAACTGGTTTTTTTTTCAATACGGGGACACATGAGGTAGGGTGACGAGTGAGGGTTCTCCCTCTCTCTCTCTCATCAGAGGTGAGGGGTCAGGGTTCTCCCTCTCTCTCTAGGACAGCTACGGGCCTCGAACCTGGGATATGACAAGTATATTCTCTCTCAAACCTGATGATCTGAGCGCAAGATTGGGGATATTACATTGATACATAAAGTCTTTTCAACAGGCGCACGACGGTTCTGTGGTGACGGTGAACCATGAGGGATCGGGTTTCAATCCCTCTCTCTCAAACCTTGATGGTCTGGAATTAAGGTTAAATATCTTCCGTATGTTTTCAATCTTTAGTCCTGTCAAACGCAGATGGCCTGACTTCAATCCTCGGGAATTAAGGTTAAATGGAGGGTGGTGGCGGCGAGCCTCGAGGGATCAGGTTTCAAACCCTGATGGTCTGACTTCAATCCTCAGTCCTGGCAAAAGATTCGGAATTAAGGTTAAATATATGTTATTCAAGATGATTGCCAGAACACCCTCAATCCTCAGTCCTGACAAAGATCAGGAATTAAGGTTAAATGGAGAGTGCTGGCAGCGGCCCTCGAGGGATCAGGTTTCAAACCCTGATGGTCTGACTTCAATCCTCACTCATGGTTACCGCTGAGATCCAGCGTTATCATACATCACCACTATCATACATCACATTACAACAATATTACATTACAACACACTATCATACATCACATTACAACACTATCATACATCATCACTATCATACATCACATTACATCACCACTATCATACATCACATTACAACACTATCATACATCATCACTATCATACATCACATTACATCACCACTATCATACATCACATTACAACACTATCATACATCACATTACAACATACTATCATGCTTCTCATTACACTACTATCATACATCACATTACAACACTATCATACATCACATAACAACACTATCATACATCACCACTATCATACATCACATTACAACACTATCATACATCACTTTATAACACTATCATACATCGCACTATCATACATCACATTACAACATACTATCATACATACCACTATCATACATCACATTACGACGCTATCATACATCATATTACAACACTATCATACATCATCACTATCATACATCACATTACAACACTATCATACATCACCACTATCATACATCACATTACAACACTATCATACATCACATTACAACATACTATCATGCTTCTCATTACAGTACTATCATACATCACATTACAACACTATCATACATCACATTACAACAATATCACACATCGCATTACAACACTATCATACATCACATTACAACACTATCATACATCATCACTATCATACTTCACTTTACAACACTATCATACATCACCACTATCATACATCACATTACAACACTATCATACATCACATTACAACATACTATCATAAATCACCACTATCATACATCACATTACGACGCTATCATACATTACAACACTATCATACATCACCAATATCATGCATCACATTACAACACTATCATACATCACATTACAACACACTATCATACATCGCATTATAACACTATCATACATCACATAACAACACTATCATACATCACATTACAACACTAACATACATCACCACTATCATACATCCTCACTATCATACATCACATTAAAACTCTATCATACATCACCACTATCATACATCACATTACAACACTATCATACATCACTTTACAACACTATCATACATCACATTACAGCACTATCATACATCACATTACAACAAACTATCATGCTTCTCATTACAGTACTATCATACATCACATTACAACACTATCATACATCATCACTATCATACATCACATTACAACAATATCATACATCACATTACAACAATATCATACATCACATTACAACACTATCATACATCACCAATATCATACATCACATTACAACACTATCATACACCACATTACAACATTATCATACACCACATTACAACATACTATCATGCTTCTCATTTCAGTACTATCATACATCACATTACAAAACTATCATACATCACATTACGACACTATCATACATCACTTTACAACACTATCACATTACAACAATATCATACATCACATTACAAGAATTAAGGTTAAATATCTTCAGTACGACAAGTATTAACCCATCTACTTAAATAAAATAGTACGAACCGAGTATATTCTTAATATTACATATATATTATTTCCCTCTCAAAGTCTTTCAAAGATTCTTTCTCACGTGGTCTTAGTCTTTCAAGGACACTGACGGTCTAAGGTGCGGGGCTTCAATCCTCAGTCCGGGCAAAGATTCGGGATGCCTCTTATTACAAGATTCATACGTTTAAAAGTTAATTACAATAAACATTTATTTCCAATCATCATTAATTCTTTTGCAAGATTCATACGTTTAAAAGTTAATTACATTTAACATTTATTGGGAATTTAGGAATTAAGGTTAAATATCTTCTGTACGATGAGTATTATCCTACCTACTTAAATAAATAGTACAACCGAGTATATTCTTAATATTACATATATATTCTTTCTTTCTCAAAGTTTTCAAAGATTCTTTCTCACATGGTCTTAGTCTTACAAGGATACTGATGGACTAAGGCGCAGGACTTCAATCCTCACTCCTTGGGATATCTCCATTTTCATCGCTCTAAAACCTTGCGGTATAATACAAACTCTCGATATTGCATCTTATATTCTGAACTGCCGTTGACATGGAGACGGTTCAATCCTTCCTGAATTACCTTTAAATTAACTAGATCATGGATTGAATTAGCTAAAGTTCAGACAATCTTCCTTAAAACAAAGTTCAACCATTAATTACCTTAAAAAACACAAAGTCCATTAATTACCTTTTTAACCAAAGTTCAAACAATCTTAATTACCTTTAAATGAATTACCTTTAAATGAGACAGGATTAATTAGCTTTAAATGGAACGCAAAGTCCATTAATCACCTTTTTAACCAAAGTTCACATTTCTTCCTGAGATTGTGCTTGATTTGAGGCCCGACCTAACCAAAAAAGTTTCGCAGTTTTCTTCCCCGTCTTTGTATAACACGAACGAGTAGTTAAACACGGTGCAATTTTTTTTAGTAGAAACCTGACAGGGATTCTAACCTCAACCTTCCCAGTCCCAACTCTCAATTCATAATTACATCCATCATACATTTTACTACCATTTCGAGAATAGAATCCAGGACCTTTAAACTCAGCACAACAACGCGCTATTGAGGCAAGCCTGACTGTACCTGAACAAAAAAAGCACAATATAGATCTAGTAGCTGTCAACATTGACACGAGTTGTCACAAGTGACAGTCGCAAGACACACGACTTATGTAACTTGTGGCAGTAAGAACGATTATAAATGCCAGAATAGAGTATTATTAGCAGCGCGTCTTAATACCTGTTCCAGAAGCGGGACAGATAAAATTTTACTACCACCTGAGTCGCATCCGAAGGAGAGAAGTATGTTCTTCAGAATGATACATAAACATATAATTCAGTCAATTCTACACTATTTGTTAGAGGGAGTTTAAGTTTCAGCAATAATTTCAATATAGTCAAGTATTGTAATTTTATCTTATATGTTATCTTTCCATATACAGTTAAATATCCGTCATCACTGACCTTGCAGTTTATGTGAGGTGAAACGTGACTGACTGACCTTACTGTTCTTGTCAGATAGGTGAGGCGCGGTTGCACGTAAATTGTTATCCCTCCTTCAGGTCGGTCGGGTGGTAGCACGACGCAACTCGATACCTAATGATCCCAAAACCATTGTGAGAAGCATGATAGTGTGTTGTAATGTGATAGTGTTTTAATGTGATAGTGTTGTAATGTGATAGTGTTGTAATGTGATAGTGTTGTAATGTGATAGTGTTGTAATGTGATGTATGATAGTGTGTTGTAATGTGATGTATGATAGTGCTGATGTATGATAGTGTTGTATGATAGTGGCGATGTATGATAGTGTTGTAATGTGATGTATGATAGTGATGTAATGCGATGTATGATAGTGTTGTAATGTGATGTATGATAGTGGTGATGTAATGTGATGTATGATAGTGTTGTAATGTGACGTATGATAGTGTGTTGTAATGTGATGTATGATAGTGTTGTAATGTGATGTATGATAGTGTTGTAATGTGACGTATGATAGTGTTGTAATGTGATGTATAATAGTGTTGTAATGTGAAGCATGATAGTGATGATGTATGATAGTGTTGTAATGTGATGTATGATAGTGTTGTAATGTAACGTATGATAGTGGTGATGTATGATAGTGTTGTAATGTATGATAGTGTGATAGTGTTGTAATGTATGATAGTGTTGTAATGTATGATAGTGTTGTAATGTGATGTATGATAGTGTTGTAATGTGATGTATGATAGTGATGATGTATGATAGTGTTGTAATGTATGATAGTGGTGATGTATGATAGTGTTGTAATGTTATGTATGATAGTGGTGATGTATGATAGTGTTGTAATGTTATGTATGATAGTGGTGATGTATGATAGTGTTGTAATGTGATGTATGATATTGTTGTAATGTGATAGTGTTGTAAAGTGATGTATGATAGTGTCGTAATGTGATGTATGATAGTTTTGTAATGTGATGTATGATAGTACTGTAATGAGAAGCATGATAGTATGTTGTAATGTGGTGTATGATAATGTTGTAATGTGGTGTATGATAGTGTTGTAATGTGATGTATGATATTGGTGATGTATGATAGTGTTGTAATGTGATGTATGATATTGGTGATGTATGATAGTGTTGTAATGTGATGTATGATATTGTTGTAATGTGATGTATGATAGTGATGATGTATGATAGTGTTGTAATGTGATGTATGATAGTACTGTAATGAGAAGCATGATAGTATGTTGTAATGTGATGTATGATAGTGCTGTAATGTGATGTATGATAGTGTTGTAAAGTGATGTATGATAGTGTTGTAATGTGATGTATGATAGTGGTGATGTATGATAGTGTTGTAATGTGATGTATGATAGTGGTGATGTATGTTAGTGTTTTAATGTGATGTATGATAGTGTTGTAATGTGATGTATGATAGTGGTGATGTATGATAGTGTTGAAATGTGATGTATGATAGTTGTGATGTATGATAGTGTTGTAATGTGATGTATGATAGTGGTGATGTATGATATTGGTGATGTATGATAGTGTTGTAATGTATGATAGCGTCGTAATGTGATGTATGATAGTGGTGATGTATGATAGTATGTTGTAATGTGATGTATGATAGTGTTGTAATGTGATGTATGATAGTGGTGATGTATGATAGTGGTGATGTATGATAGTGTTGTAAAGTGAAGTATGATAGTGATGATGTATGATAGTGTTGTAATGTGATGTATGATAGTGTTGTAATGCGATGTATGATATTGTTGTAATGTCATGTATGATAGTGTTGTAATGTGATGTATGTTAGTACTGTAATGAGAAGCATGATAGTATGTTGTAATGTGATGTATGATAGTGTTGTAATGTGATGTATGATAGTGTTGTAATGTGATGTATGATAGTGATGATGTATGATAGTGTTGTAATATGATGTATGATAGCGTCGTAATGTGATGTATGATAGTGGTGATGTATGATAGTATGTTGTAATGTTATGTATGATAGTGTTGTAATGTGATGTATGATAGTGGCGATGTATGATAGTGTTGTAAAGTGATGTATGATAGTGTTGTAATGTGATGTATGATAGTGGTGATGTATGATAGTGTTGTTATGTGATGTATGATAGTGTTGTAATGTGATGTATGATAGTACTGTAATGAGAAGCATGATGTATGTTGTAATGTGATGTATGATAGTGTTCTAATGTGATGTATGATAGTGGTGATGTAATGTGATGTATGATAGTGATGATGTATGATAGTGTTGTAATGTGATGTATGATAGTACTGTAATGAGAAGCATGATAGTGTGTTGTAATGTGATGTATGATAGTGTTGTAATGTGATAGTGTTGTAATGTGATGTATGATAGTGTTGTAATGTGATAGTGTTGTAAAGCTATGTATGATAGTGGTGATGTATGATAGTGTTGTAATGTGATGTATGATAGTGTTGTAGTGTGATGTATGATTGTGTTCTAATGTGATGTATGATAGTGGTGATGTATGATAGTGTTGTAATGTGATGTATGATAGTGGTGATGCATGTTAGTGTTGTAATGCGATGTATGATAGTGTGTTGTAATGTGATGTATGATAGTGGTGATGTATGATAGTGTTGTAATGCGATGTATGATATTGTTGTTATGTGATGTATGATAGTGTTGTAAAGTGATATATGATAGTGTCGTAATGTGATGTATGATAGTGTTGTAATGTGATGTATGATAGTTCTGTAATGAGAAGCATGATAGGATGTTGTAATGTGATGTATGATAGTGTTGTAATGTGATGTATGATATTGTTGTAATGTGATGTATGATAGTGATGATGTATGATAGTGATGATGTATGATAGTGATGATGTATGATAGTGTTGTAATGTGATGTATGATAGTGTTGTAATGTGATGAATGATAGTGCTGTAATGTGATGTATGATAGTGTTGTAAAGTGATGTATGATAGTGTTGTAATGTGATGTATGATAGTGGTGATGTATGATAGTGTTGTAATGTGATGTATGATAGTGTTGATGTATGTTAGTGTTGTAATGTGATATATGATAGTGTTGTAATGTGATGTATGATAGTGGTGATGTATGATATTGTTGTAATGTGATGTATGATAGTGTTGTAATGCGATGTATGACAGTGTGTTGTAATGTGATGTATGATAGTGGTGATGTATGATAGTGGTGATGTATGATATTGGTGAAGTATGATAGTGTTGTAAAGTGATGTATGATAGCGTCGTAATGTGTTGTATGATAGTTGTGATGTATGATAGTATGTTGTAATGTGATGTATG
This sequence comes from Timema cristinae, assembly GCA_039000515.1. Classification (NCBI taxonomy): domain Eukaryota; kingdom Metazoa; phylum Arthropoda; class Insecta; order Phasmatodea; family Timematidae; genus Timema; species Timema cristinae. The sequence continues at coordinate 47,953,212 of JBCFYV010002255.1, forward strand.
ATAGTGTTGTAATTTGATGTATGATAGTGGTGATGTATGATAGTGTTGTAAAGTGATGTATGATAGTGTTGTAATGTGATGTATGATAGTGGTGATGTATGATAGTGTCGTAATGTGATGTGTGATAATGCTGTAATGCGATGTATGATAGTATTGTAATGAGAAGCATGATAGTATGTTGTAATGTGATGTATAATAGTGTTGTAATGTGATGTATTATAGTGGTGATGTATGATAGTGTTGTAATGTGATGTATGATATTGGTGATGTATGTTAGTGTTGTAATGTGATGTATGTTAGTGTTGTAATGTGATGTATGATAGTGGTGATGTATGATAGTGTTGTAATGTGATGTATGATAGTGTGTTGTAATGTAATATTGTTGTAATGTGATGTATGATAGTGGTGATGTATGATAGCGCTGGATCTCAGAGGTAACCATGAGTGAGGATTGAAGTCAGACCATCAGGGTTTGAAACCTGATCCCTCGAGGGCCGCTGCCAGCACTCTCCATTTAACCTTAATTCCTGATCTTTGTCAGGACTGAGGATTGAGGGTGTTTTGGCAATCATCTTGAATAACATATATTTAACCTTAATTCCGAATCTTTTGCCAGGACTGAGGATTGAAGTCAGACCATCAGATTTTGAAACCTGATCCCTCGAGGCTCGCCGCCACCACCCTTCATTTAACCTTAATTCCGAGGATTGAAGTCAGGCCATCTGCGTTTGACAGGACTAAAGATTGAAAACATACGGAAGATATTTAACCTTAATTCCAGACCATCAAGGTTTAAGAGAGAGGGATTGAAACCCGATCCCTCATGGTTCACCGTCACCACAGAACCGGTCGTGCGCCTGTTGAAAAGACTTTATGTATCAATGTAATATCCCCAATCTTTGCGCTCAGATCATCAGGTTTGAGAGAGAATATACTTGTCATATCCCAGGGTTCGAGGCCCGTAGCTGTCCTAGAGAGAGAGGGAGAACCCTGACCCCTCACCTCTGATGAGAGAGAGAGAGGGAGAACCCGGACTCGTCACCCTACGTCATGTGTCCCCGTATTGAAAAAAACCAGTTGTGTCCTAGTATGCCGCAAGAAAAAAACAGACGGTCCACACCCCTCCCTCACCCCTCGTCCCTCTGGCACTATCGAGGGCTCCAACCCTTCCCATCCCCCTACCACCGCTGGATTATGTAAATGAGTCACAGAATACCGTACCAAAAAAATATATAAAGTCCCCCACTCCACCCTCACCCAGGTGCACCATCCCCTCACCTCCACATCTCACATCTCACATCAACATATCTATCACAACCCTTCCCATCCTCCCAACCTCCATTATTATGCAAATGAGTCACAGAATACCGCAATCTTACCTACTAACATATCTTCCCATAAATAACCTTAGAAAACATGAGGTACGTATGTAATATTAAATAGGCATAGATCATAATAGTACTCTATTTTATCCATAACTAAATGGTTTTTAAGTACCTACTTACTGTCATTTATTTCTAGCTAGTAATTGCTGTCCATTTTAATTCACAACAACCTAAAACCTGTTGACTACGAAGTTATACTCGTTTGAATATAACATAAGAAGTGATTCTGTATTGAAATTGGCACACAAATTCTCGGCTTATTGGTCGTAACCATACTCTTTAGTCTTATCAAGGAAAGCGTTATCAAACCGAGCTCTGGTATCGTCTTGGTCATAAACATCTCGTTAACATCGATACCAGGTTAACCGCGAAAAATCGCCTATTGACATGTTTATACTCACGGAACTTTAGATGTGTCCAATCTACTGACCCCCTCACGTGCTTCTAGTTGGATAGCGGCTGTCAGTCGAAATTGCCTTAATTTATAGGTATAGTTGAGTTTGAGTATAGTTTATATTCCTACTGCACATTCTTATACATAGGCCGTGAATAGTCGCTTGTGTTTGTACAGAAACAAAAATAATTTCTCCAAAAAGAGGAGACGTGTTCATTGCTTGTGTATAAAAAGTGATATCCAGAAAGAAAGAAAAAACAGTGGAAGAGTCTAAAAAAGATGTTGTAGTGAATTGGAAAGAAAGCACAGAATTTATCTCTTGTCAAGTTTGAGGTCCATCAATAGTGTTTGTTATTTATTCATACCAGCAGCGTGTTATGGAAAGTAAAGCTTCAAATATCATTCATTATTTTCAAAAGTAAGGTGTATACCGTTTCCCTTCTGATAAACTAGTGTGTATGTATATAAATGCAATTATTATACAACCGCTATGGTGGCCGCATTGTCTAAATTGTCATTCTCTCACTAGACTAGACAGCTGATGTTGGGGAGATGGGATTCGATTACCAGTCAGATCTACTGAAGGTTGTTTTTCCTAAAAGATTTCCCGCTCTCCCTCCATGCAAATGCTGGTAGATTTTCTTTATAACTCTACCTTTATTAGTATACATTTTTTAAGGTGGTATAGTCAAATTGTAGTTATTCTATTTATTCTTTATTGTTGTTATCTAATGTTGTAAAAATAAGGAAGGTAGAATTTCAGATATAATATACCTTCATTAACGTGGAGAGAGAGTATAAAACCAAATAGGAGAAGCCACTTTGAGTACACCTGACAGGTATTCGAACCCGGATCTCCACTTCATTGGCCATCTAGTCTTTTTTCTAGAGTGAAGCCAGGATCAAGGATCGAACTGATAAGTTAACTAAAGTAAAATTGTAGATTAATCCAAAAATAGTGCACACTATCAATAAAGATGTCTCCCTCCAGCGTATGTGGACACTTTAACTTCACCATGTAACGCCACTATAGATAGGGGCCATCCTAGTCGGCACATAGTAGTGGCACAACATCTGGCTCTTACCCAGATCACAAACCTGACATACATAACATAAATATAGCAGAGCTTTGTCCTCATCAACCTGAGCTCAACGTCTTTATGTCTGTATAAATAATAATACTCTCTGAAATCATTTATAATCAGGATTTAAACTGGATTTTAAGAAGTATTAAATCAGAATCCCTCTTTTAGTATCACAAAACTTCCCTATGAAAAAATGATATTCACTCTTGGTGAGAAAAGTTAGGTAACATAAGGTGGGGGAGGGGGAGATTTCTACATGGTGTTACATGGGGGAGGGGGGCTAAAAAGGTAAGAAAAAAGCGTTACGTGGCTTATGGACGACCCCCAAGGAGTTGAGCTGGAGTGAGCGTGACAGTATAATTAGGCTGACTGTTCAACCCACACAGTGGTAGACTATTCGAGTTGGCTTCAATTATTTGAATAAATATGGAGTTGAACTACTCATAAGTCAAGTCAAAATTTGATTTCATACAAATCGTTTGAAGTGATATTTAATACAACGGACACTTGATTGCTATACGCCTCCAAACTAAGGGGCTCTACCAGTTGATATGTATGTAGGATAACTCGTTGCTTAAGGCAATGGTGAGAGAGAGCGAGGAGAGAACGTTTCCAACCTATCAAGTTGACACTGAACTCCAACTAAATTGGTTCCCCCATCCGAGGACCTTGACGGTAAGGAAATCTCTTGAAGGGGCAAGATAGTATTCTGTCATGAGATCCACCACGAGTTAAATCTGAACCGGTTTAACTGCAAGACATATGAAAAGGCGTAAATAGGCTTTGTGTAAAATGTGTTGACCTCTTTGTTGGTTTAGGGTAGTACGGAGGAGACCGACGTAGTCCACTTTGGGTGCTTCGAAGTGCTTGAAGAATATTCACACGTTATTTTAGGTAGTGGTGGTCATTTTGGTATGAAGGGTTTTGGCCAAGTTTGATAGCAGGAGCTCTTCTCCTGATCACTGTGTGGGCCACTGGTATCCAATATCCAAGTCTCAGCATGCACAGGAGCGAATGAACACTAGCAATATCATAGTTAACTAACGACAAAATTTTCCCATGGATTGGCGTTGATCAAAGGATAACTGGGCATAATGAGGCTACGAGCGATCCATCCAGTACAAACTGATCAAATTGTGGGTGTTAATAATGATGGGTTTTCCTTTGCGTAACCTCCATCTTTCATGATAATAATACTGAGCTCGGATTTGGCGTATCCAGAAGTTTTGAAGCTCTTCCCTAGTTATAAATGGTTTGCGTAGATTTGTGCTGTAAACGTACGCAGCGGCCTCAATAGCTTGATACAAGAGGAATATCAGGCGGTGCGAATCAAATTAGAGCAAGAACCTTAGACTCTGCCTCACAATAAAATCCATCCAAATTGGTGTTTATTCTGACCATTACATTCACTGGCTATAACCTAACGCAATCATTTCTAAGTAAGTACGGCACATAGCATTAATTTTGGTACAAATAACAATCAAATAGGCTGCGTGCTCTTGCAGGAATAAAATAACTAAGACTACTCCATCACTTACAACAAAGCTAATGTTAACTTTATCGAAATGATCTTCAAGTATTTGTAGGTATGGGTAGATCATTTTAGACTCTGAATGTTCAAACAGCCATTCTCAATAAATGTGTGGTGCCTAAGTTTGTTAGAAGATACAAAGAAGTGAGATAATTCACCAGTACCTATTACGTGTACACACTTGAAATCTTATGAAAGCTGTTATCATAATCACTTATCAAGATGAAACCACAACTTGAAAGCTGATATTTTAAATTTATGTTTATGGAAATGGGCTATGAAGAGTTACATCTCATCAATAAAATATTAAGGCATGTATAAAAGTTAGTTTTGATTAAACATTCCAAAATAAAATCACTAATAACATTCAATTAATCAGAAAATCAAAATAACAGTTTTTATAAACACTCGAGAAATAATCTATTAATTCGGTCAGCAACATACATGTGCTGGGTTTCATTTTAATGTCTTATTGTTGAGGATGTTTGAATCGTGACAAGTTAGGACTAATGGGCTCCACAGCTTGTTTTTAAAACTTGACATCTTGAAACAGTCTTATTGTTTAGGATGTTTGAATTGTGACAAGTTAGGACTAATGGGCTCCACAGCTTGTTTTTAAAACTTGACATCTTGAAACAGTCTTATTGTTGAGGATGTTTGAATCGTGACAAGTTAGGACTAATGGGCTCCACAGCTTGTTTTTAAAACTTGACATCTTGAAACAGTCTTATTGTTTAGGATGTTTGAATCGTGACAAGTTAGGACTAATGGGCTCCACAGCTTGTTTTTAAAACTTGACATCTTGAAACAGTCTTATTGTTTAGGATGTTTGAATCGTGACAAGTTAGGACTAATGGGCTCCACAGCTTGTTTTTAAAACTTGACATCTTGAAACAGTCTTATTGTTTAGGATGTTTGAATCGTGACAAGTTAGGACTAATGGGCTCCACAGCTTGTTTTAAAACTTGACATCTTGAAACAGTCTTATTGTTGAGGATGTTTGGACTAATTGTTTTTAAAACTTGACATCTTGAAACAAACGCTAGAATTGACCGAAAACAATATCCAGTTTAGTTTTATGGTTTATGTATTTATTTATTATAGGCTATACTTACTCCAATCTCTTAAATTGGTAATTTGTTGAAAGCTTTCAATTTTTTATAGCACCACGTCGTCTTACTACCTATTTACTACAGTTAATAATTTTGTAGCTAAAAAGTGTTTTTTTAGAAGTATTTTATTTCCATTATTCACATGAACAAGACCTTAGATAGCCCCTCCCCCGAAATTTTATGAACAAAATATATATGGCTTTATTTATGGCTCAAACAATATCAATAATAAGATACAAGTACAAATTAGGGGTCTGTGCTACCATAAAAAAAAACACTGCAAATAGCTTTTAGGGTGTTTAGTACTTATAATTTTTCTTAGCTTTCCGTAGTTAAGGGCTATGTTGCCATAAAAAAACACTTCAGATAGCTTCTAGAGATGTTTAATATTCACAGTTTTTCCTAGCTTCCAGAAATTGGGATATGCGCCCAACCAGCCCCCTCCCCCTGAAATTATTGGCCTTGCCCGTTGGAATTTGTATTTTTTAAACTATATCCAGGCAAAGGAATCGATCCCAGAATATCTGGTTTAGCTCGTCAGTTTACTACCTGAGTACTGGAGTGTCAGTTCATATGCACGAAATTGTTTTCTTAGCTCTGGCTACCAACTGGTATATATGTTGCAGTGTAGTGTTTATCAATCGGAATATCTCCAGTACAGTAATATGCTTTGTGGACTAGAAATGTGCACAGAGATTAAATTATTACTTAGGTTAGTGATAGGCTCGTGTCCTGACAATGTTTGAGACTTATTAATAAATAACACTGCACCAAAGCCGGCCCCATGAATCACTCGTTGCGCATTCAGGAAGTGGGAGTGCAATTTTTCCTTCGTGTACACTCCGATTAAACAAATATATTCCATGAAACATCAACAAGAAATTCTTAGGCATCCGAACGTAGCAGTTAGCTAACTCTACACATTTGTTGCTCATATTTCTCTTCCAGGGATAGTGTTTGGTTTAGCAGGGCTATGTAACAGCTCATTTGAATGGTTTTATCTGCAAGTTTATCTTTCTTACATCCTAATTAAACTAGAAAAGATTTGCCTGAGTTTAATAATACATTTTCAAATTAAAATAGTGAAAAACATTAGTAAAATAAAATTCAAGTAATTTATGGGTAAATGTTGTTAAATGCCAGTCCATATAGATCTCGGGTGAATATCAAATGGCACAAAAATATAAGAACCTAATCGCGAGATTAAAAAATTGATAACAAAATTTAAAAAGTGAATAAATAAGAAGAGCAAAGACAACAGCTTTAAGCTGGTTGATTTTTTTAATGAAGCTTTTACTTTAGTGAACTTTGTATTTAATCAACACTTTTCTTTGAATTTACAAAATGTAAACGTTTAGCCAATTAAAAGCATAGATCAAGAAAAAAACTATTATGACAATTAGGGGTGTATTCTGTTCTAAGTCGAATAGTTAGATTATCAATATGATCCACCGTAGGACCGTCTTGGTGGTGTGTAAACGGAGGGGGTTGGGGGGGTTTACTTGCACCTTTCTATAGTAGCTCCCCACATAGGAAATATAGAAATATTGACAGAGTGTAAAAGCAAATAAAACAATCATGTGGTTTGATCTATTGAACGAGTGAATTGAGCTATCTGTTTTAACTGTTATATGTTTTAACTGTTATCTGTTTTAACTGTTATCTGTTTTAACTCCAGCGATTATGCATTCGCCAGAGTCTGGGGTGATTAGGTCTCACGATAATTTTTGAACCCACTGACCGATATAATTCAAACTTAGTCGTACACATTCACAATTTATAAATAAATCTTGATTTGGTTTACTGCTTATTTTATATCTATCTGTCGTAATTTTCTCTATATAACATATTAAACCTAACGGTACCAAACTATTGGAGATTAAAAGCTCGAACTTTGGAAATATACTTATAATTAATGTCGTTTAGTGTTTCTCTACTAGAATCATCTCATCTATTAAATATGGGTAAAAATGTATTTTCTACTAAAAATTTATATTAATGTTTTTTAAATATATTTGTATATAAACATAAAAAAGGATATTTAAATAATCCTAGTATAGCGTGTTGATATACGTTTGTTTTAAAAGGGTTATACATTTTGTTTGGATTTTATTAATGGTTTTGAGAAAAATGTACCAAGAAAAATTTATTTTATTAATTTGCATTTATTTTAAAACACTTTCATTATTTTCAATAATTTATAATAGCCTAATTCATTTATGTATTATTTCTTTAACACCAGTAAGGTGACCTGGTGGTCTAGGGGTAAGGTGTCAGACTTCTATGCTGGCGGCCGGGGTTCAATCCTCGGTCCCGGCACAGATTTATCTGATTTCCGAACCCTTCCTTCACCTCTGACAAGACATCTTGTGAATGTGGGGAATGCCAGGCCTCCACCGTGGTTCGGATTCCACGTTAAACTGTAGGTCCTTCATTTCATCTCACAATAACCCTACCATTACACATTAGCGTAAGTGCGTATAACCCGAACGGGTAGTAAGACGCGGTGCTAATAATAATAATAATTTAACACCAGTACAAAAATCTAAATGTCGCTATACAAACAATTTGTGTTATGAACAATATTTTATATTTTATGCAGACTTATTCTAAACACGTTTCTAAGTTCTATACCATCAATGATCGCTTGGAGTTGTGGGCTAACATCCAATTATTATTAAAAATCAAGTAAAGACTGATAATAAAAATATATCAGTAGAAAATAATCTTATTGAACTGTTATAACTATTAAGAGCTTAAAGAACAACATAAAAAAATATTTAAAAAAAACTAATTCAAAATTGAGCATGAGTTAAGTTCCAGGTTGACCGAAATGTACTGTAGTAATGGTTTGATTTTTCTTTGGGTCAGATACTTATGCCCTTAAAAAGTTAAATATGCATTCAAATTTGTCCTTAAAATGTAACATAATTCCTTATAAAAGTTAAAATAGGCCTTAAAAATAGCCTTTTCAAATACACCCTACATTAATTGCCTAGAAGTCTTCAATAAATAGTATAACTATATATATTTTGTTAAAAAATATCTTACATACAGAAATACTATTTTTATTATACATTGCGTAAGTCATTATTTGTAATTATTATTACCAAATTTAGTAAAATATAAAATATTTGCGTTTCTAGTAGCTAAGAGAGGTTTCAAAATGTGTACTATATGCCTTAAATATATTTAAATATGCCCTAAAACTGAGAAGTAATGAATAAGCCTTTTTTTATATAAATCATCAGATCAGAACATTTTAATATCATGTTCATCAACAAAATTCAAATACACGTAACTTTTTTTTTTAAAGTTGATTGCCCTAATTTGAACCACGAAACCTTGTCTAGTTCGTTAGTGCGTGAGAACCACGGCCTATGTGGTGGAGTGTTGTTAGTTCATTAGTGCGTGTGCGTAGCAACACTACACTTATTTAATCTGACAAATTGAACTTCACCTAGAAAACCACACGAACATACTCAAGACTATTCCTATTATTTATTTTGTATTGAAGCGATGGATTCATGGACAATATTGAACTGACAATTTAGCGACTTCAGCCAGAATGATATCCATTAAGTACGTCACCAATGTTGTTAGACCACAGGGCACTAACGGGGGGTTAACTCCCCCTCTCCCCAAAGTTATTATTAGTAATTCAATGTTGTGTTACTATTTTCCAGGCTGCTTGCTTGTTGGAGTCTTATAACATGTATAATACCTTCAACCCCAAATATGTGGTTAAAAAACTTTAAATTATTTAATGGGGGACTCAATTCAATGTATTTTTAAAAACCATTAATTAGTTAGTACTTTACAAGCGACTAAAAACAACAGCTGGGCGTGGGTAAAGTATTCCCAAGTTGTGGTTGGGAGTGTACCGTAAGGGGCAATCGATGTGAGGGTGGAGCACACGCGATATTCACTGTAACCTTGACACTCCGGCAAATGGTCAGCCTGACGGACAGGAGTGTCTCGAGGGAGATAATAACAATACTCAGCATGAGACATGTTGAGGAGGGAGAGTTTGAGAGAAATGCAACAACATGCTCTAGAGGTAGGACACATGTTGTAATAGACCCAAGGTAAGCTATCAAACTATGTAACCCCGAGAGGAGGGAAGGGGAGGGGTATTCACTTACAAGTATTAGATTGTATTCCTTAAATCAGGGGCGTCAAACTCGTTTGCTCATGAGGGCCACATTGAGTCATGAGGGTCACATTTATCACTAAGTGGTCACATTAGTCACTGAGGGGGTCACATTGATCGTTGATGGGGTCACATTGATCGTTTATGGAGTCACATTGATCATTAAGGTGGTCAAATTGGTCATTGAGGGAGTCAAATTGACCATAAGAATTACACTTTATCATTGAGGGGGGCCATCGCGATGAAAGCTATTGTAGTAAGACGACTGGAAACTGAGATAAAATACAACCAGGATACCATTAGGATCACCCGTGAATCTGTTTGGTTTAAATTCAGCATTTAATAAGGAAATTGGATCAAAATAAAAGGCCCTTGATAAGGAAAAAATCCTTAGAATTTCGTGAAGTCCTTATGAAATTTTAACATTTATGTCATCCAAATCAAATAAGCATCGCTTGGTATCAAATTACCGTAAATGGAGTCAGATGGCAGCTTTTGAAGCCACTCATCTACAAATGATCAATATGGCATTCCAACAGTTTTATTTGATTTAAATCAAGCTTACTATCAGATTACCCCGAGTGAAAAGTCAAAGAGTGTACCACCATCTGAGAATAATTACCTCCTCTTTGATGCCTTAGGCTGGTCTCCAAAGCTCACTGGGCTGTTAAATCACATTTTGTAAGACGTATAACTCAGATTTGTCTATAATTATCTGGACAACCTCGTTAAATATTCTGACGACTTATAGAAGCACGAACGAAGAGAACTTGAGAGAGTTTATCAACAGTTGTAATCCTCATAAGATACGAATAGGATTCCCCAGATCGAGTACTTGGGTCATATTGTTTCAAGGAATTAACCCGGAAAAAAAAGGTTTTATTAGATAATTCCCTGTTCCTAGTACGCGAAAGAAATTTTTAAGGTTTTGGGGGGTGGTAGCTTTCTTCGGCCGATTGATTTTAAACTTATAATCTTTAGCAGCGCCCTTTTAAGAAGCCTGAGTGAAATTCCTATTTCGAAAATGGTGCACTTTTAAAGGAGGCTTATTCTTCAGCTTCGGAACGATACTTC
>JBCFYV010002255.1:47964045-48113558 GCA_039000515.1 Timema cristinae
ATCGAAAGGCTGGTGACCATGTTATCGCAGGAAAGGGAGGGTGAAGTCTCACTGGTGAAATATGATAGCCGGAAGCTCCGTCAACATAAGCTAAACGTTTTTGTACCGTGGAGAGACTAACCCGGCACAAACTACATATCTTACTCACCCTATTCAACGGACCGGCTGGATTCTCGTACAACGACAATGATCACGCCACATCAACAACACGTCAACAAAACATCGAACTCTGTGTGAGAAAGTGACAGTTAACGCGCTCTAGTGCTTTTGTGAACTGATACATCTATCAAAATTGCTCATGCGCGAAAAGACTGTTAGAAGAAAGGCTCTCTGTCTCCCGCGGCCCGAAGTGACTCCCGCCCCCCTTGACTTGTGTCCGTCCAACCAGCGCTATGCACACGCGCTTGGGCAGATATAGACTTCATGATTGGATTATAGTGACCGCATTATGATGTAATTCTCTCCTTCCCTTGTTTCCTCCACTGAGTAAGATCAGATATAAGCTTATGTTTTGCTAAGGAAGTCACTCTTTTGGTGCCTGATAGACGTTAGGCTCACATGGGCGAGATGTAGGGCCCTAGGACTAATAGAACGTCAGTCTGCCTAAGATGACAGGAAATTAATCTTAGACCACGTTTTATAATATTCAGTAGGGTTGTATTTTGGTGCAGAATGCCTTATTAATTTAGGTTGGTTGTAATCTTGGTCGATGCATTTATTCGGTTATGAAATTGTGCAATATCCATATTATTATAATATTCAGGTTAGGGTTGTAATCTTGGGTAGCCATTAAGGGTTGTAATTTGGTGAGAATCCATATTATTATAATATTCAGGTTAGGGTTGTAATCTTGGTGCAGATATGACATTTATTATAATATTCAGGTTAGGGTTGTAATCTTGGTGCAGATATGCCAATTATTAATATTCAGTTAGGGTTGTAATGATGTGTGAGTGCCAATTATGTAATATCGGTTAGGTATTGTGCAGATATGCTTTTAGGGTGAATCTTTGAGATATGCCATATTATTATAATATTCAGGTTAGGGTTGTAATCTTGGTGCAGATATGCAAATTATTATAATATTCAGGTAGGTGTATCTGGTGCAGTCGCATATTATTTAATCAGTTAGGTGTAATGGTGGGCTGATGTGCCAACTTATTGTAATATTCAGGTTAGGGTTGTATTCTTGGTGCAAAGGCCAGGGAAACTATTTGTTAGATGCCATTATTAGTTTGATTGTTTATATGGAAAATACAGTTAGCGATCAGTCAGATGGCTGTAATTCCTGGTTGTTGTTATTACAACCCTGCGGGATTTAGTAAATATTGGTTGGTATTTAAGGTTATCTCTCATACAAAATTAATGCTCCTTTTTTATGCTCTCAGCTAGTAGGACATTTTTGCATATTAGTTTGTTTACAAACGGCAAGTGATAAATTTCAATTATCTTATATCCCTATGTTTCTTTACATGTGGTTTAATGAGGTGTATAAATAAATCTATCAAAAATAAGAACCTAAGAATATGTTAATGGTTTCAGGCTTTAGCGAGCTAACTTTTGTAAACTGGGTTTTGGGAAATATATCTAACATTGTAATCTTTTGCGATAGCTAGCGTGAGGTTAAATTTACCTATTGTTGACATTGTATAATGTATAGACGGGGATGCTGGTCATTTACTATCCTCGTTAGCTGTCTTAGACATTGTTATGTTAGTTGAATAGGAGAAGTGATGAGTCTCCCATGTTTATTAGAGTATGTTTAATATATGGTTCCATGTAAATTACGCTTCAATAAATTAGCCGTTGGGCAATGTTTGTTACCTGCACTTCGTTCTTGTTTATACATAATTTTATTTACTGAATCTTCCCATGGGCATAGTTGATACTTCTCAGGTGAGACAGGGAATAATTGGGCTTGTAGCGAATATCCAAATAAAACCCCTTGTGGTTATTCTTCATATTTGTAATAATGGCGACTGGGTGTTGTGGTGCTTAGTTAGGGATCTTGATGGTACTGCTAACAGACTGTACCCACACGCCCGGTACGCTTGATTTTGAAGTATGTGATAGAGGCGTTGATAGTAATTTTCACCGTGGATAAGTTTCAGCACTATCTTGGGTCAACAGTCTTGGAGCTGCACAATGAAAATGAGGCCACGGTCTGGTTACTGAACCACACAACGCCATTTAGGGAAAATTTCCCCATGTATTACGCAGGTGCAAGATTTTAGATTTAAAGTAGTAAATATTAGGGGGAAGGCTAATTCTGTATCAGGCGCCTTTTCAAGAATGTTTGAGCCCATTTAGGGCATGCGATCCCTTCCCACACCAGACAGGATTATAATTTGTTCCACTTCAACTACCCAAACTATTATTTTCCCTAAGACTCGTGTAGACATAATATCCCGTGCTGGAAGATCTGCATCACCAGTATGACCACATCTGGTAATATTGCCCTGGTAAGGAAAACTAGTTATGGACAGGCATGCAAAGGTATTTGAGTGATAAAGTAAAATCTTTCGAGAATTTCTCAAGGGCCAGGTCAGCCCCAAGGATTTCCTCTGGTGTGGCCAAGTTTCCTACGGAGACAGTTTTTATTGATCTTTTTGGACCTCACACAAGGTCAGTAAATGGAAATCATTGTGTGTTGACGATGGTGGACAGATGGTCAAAATTCACGTCACGCCACCTCTGGATCCATCACAGTAATCTTAATACACGTTGTATCAAAAAATGTATTAAAAGCATGTTTAGATTATCGAGTGCAGTTTATTTTATGTAATCGCCATCTTCCTGCCTTCTAGTATGTACGGACTAGATCAGGAATTTTGGAAAATAAATGCTTATCAGTCAAGAAAAAAATGTGTTTTTCTAATCTACAAAAATGTGTTCGGTATATAGGAAATTAAATGTAATTAATTAAGAAACGGGTTTGCGTTCAAAACAGGCATCTCTTATACTAAGAAAAGATTAATCACTCATTGAATATACTGTGGATGCTTTAATGATGACCCCCCCCCCCTCCCGTGATTACTTGAGAATTTTATGTTGAAAGGTTAAAACTATTAATATTTTATTTGATAAAGAATTTTTTCAAAAGGAATGACTATGTAAATATATTCACAATAAAATAGTATAGGACTTAAATATTTATATGAACCTTACCTGGAAATTCAGAATATATAAATAAATCCATAAGTAGGCACTCACCCGCACTAGCTGCCCAGAGTATCGGCTGTCGGCCATCTTGGTCTGTGACAGTGACATCAACTCCGTGGGTCAAGAGCTTGCGCAGAACAGCAAGCCCGAATCGCACCTCATTCCCCATCTCGGAGTTGGGTCCACACATTTGTGCGGCATAGTGGACCGGGTAGCCCCCATGGATGTCTGGAGTAGAGGAGGCGGCCCCTGCTTCCAGGACCATCTCCAGGGCCTCCACTTCGCCACACACTGTTAGGGGGTGAACAAATTCACTTTACTCTCAATCATACTTTCTACACGACCATCTCCAGGGCCTCCACTTCACCACACACTGTTAGGAGGTAAACAACTTTACTTTATTCTCAAACATACTTGCCTACACGACCATCTCCAGGGCCTCCACTTCACCACACACTGTTAGGGGTAAACAACTTACTTTACTCTCAAACATACTTGCCTACACGACCATCTCCAGGGCCTCCACTTCACCACACACTGTTACGGGGTAAACAACTTCACTTTACTCTCAAACATACTTGCCTACACGACCATCTCCAGGGCCTCCACTTCACCACACACTGTTAGGGGGTAGACAAATTCACTTTACTCTCAATATACTTTCTACACGACCATCTCCAGGGCCTCCACTTCACCACACACTGTTAGGGGGTAGACAAATTCACTTTACTCTCAATATACTTTCTACACGACCATCTCCAGGGCCTCCACTTCGCCACACACTGTTAGGGGGTAAACAACTTCACTTTACTCTCAATATACTTTCTACAGGACCATCTCCAGGGCCTCCACTTCACCACACACTGTTACGGGGTAAACAACTTCACTTTACTCTCAATATACTTTCTACACGACCATCTCCAGGGCCTCCACTTCGCCACACACTGTTAGGGGGTAAACAACTTCACTTTACTCTCAATATACTTCTACAGGACCATCTCCAGGGCCTCCACTTCACCACACACTGTTAGGGGTAAACAACTTAACTTTACTCTCAAACATACTTGCCTACACGACCATCTCCAGGGCCTCCACTTCACCACACACTGTTAGGGGGTAGACAAATTCACTTTACTCTCAATATACTTTCTACACGACCATCTCCAGGGCCTCCACTTCACCACACACTGTTAGGGGGTAGACAATTCACTTTACTCTCAATATACTTTCTACACGACCATCTCCAGGGCCTCCACTTCACCACACACTGTTAGGGGGTAGACAAATTCACTTTACTCTCAATATACTTTCTACAGACCATCTCCAGGGCCTCCACTTCACCACACACTGTTACGGGGTAAACAACTTCACTTTACTCTCAATATACTTCTACATGACCATCTCCAGGGCCTCCACTTCACCACACACTGTTAGGGGGTGGACAAATTCACTTTACTCTCAATATACTTTCTACAGACCATCTCCAGGGCCTCCACTTCACCACACACTGTTAGGGGGTAAACAACTTCACTTTACTCTCAAACATACTTGCCTACACGACCATCTCCAGGGCCTCCACTTCGCCACACACTGTTAGGGGGTAAACAACTTCACTTTACTCTCAAACATACTTGCCTACACGACCATCTCCAGGCCTCCACTTCACCACACACTGTTAGGGGGTAAACAACTTCACTTTACTCTCAAACATACTTGCCTACACGACCATCTCCAGGGCCTCCACCTCGCCACACGCTGTTAGGGGTAAACAACATAACTTTACTCTCAAACATACTTGCCTACACGACCATCTCCAGGGCCTCCACTTCACCACACACTGTTAGGGGTAAACAACTTACTTTACTCTCAAACATACTTGCCTACACGACCATCTCCAGGGCCTCCACTTCACCACACACTGTTAGGGGGTAGACAAATTCACTTTACTCTCAATATACTTTCTACACGACCATCTCCAGGGCCTCCACTTCACCACACACTGTTACGGGGGTAGACAAATTCACTTTACTCTCAATATACTTTCTACGCGACCATCTCCAGGGCCTCCACTTCACCACACACTGTTAGGGGGTAAACAACTTCACTTTACTCTCAATATACTTTCTACATGACCATCTCCAGGGCCTCCACTTCACCACACACTGTTAGGGGGTAGACAAATTCACTTTACTCTCAATAACTTTCTACACGACCATCTCCAGGGCCTCCACTTCACCACACACTGTTAGGGGTAAACAACTTAACTTTACTCTCAAACATACTTGCCTACACGACCATCTCCAGGGCCTCCACTTCACCACACACTGTTACGGGGGTAAACAACTTCACTTTACTCTCAATATACTTTCTACACGACCATCTCCAGGGCCTCCACTTCACCTCACACTGTTACGGGGGTAAACAACTTCACTTTACTCTCAAATATACTTTCTACATGACCATCTCCAGGGCCTCCACTTCGCCACACACTGTTAGGGGGTAAACAACTTCACTTTACTCTCAATATACTTTCTACACGACCATCTCCAGGGCCTCCACTTCGCCACACACTGTTAGGGGGTAAACAACTTCACTTTACTCTCAAACATACTTGCCTACACGACCATCTCCAGGGCCTCCACTTCGCCACACACTGTTAGGGGTAAACAACTTCACTTTACTCTCAAACATACTTGCCTACACGACCATCTCCAGGGCCTCCACTTCACCACACACTGTTAGGGGGTAAACAACTTAACTTTACTCTCAAACATACTTGCCTACACGACCATCTCCAGGCCTCCACTTGGGCACACACTGTTAGGGGGTAACAACTTCACTTTACTCTCAAACATACTTGCCTACACGACCATCTCCAGGGCCTCCAAATCACTTCACAATGCTGGCAAAGTATACCCTTTATCTTAAGCCACTTAGTCTAAACACTTAAAAACAGTGCGTATAACCCGAACGGGTTAGTAAGACGCGGTGCTAATAATAATAACTTAAAAACAAACCAATTTGGCTAAAAATTGGCTTTATTAAAATTCAGTTGGTCCAAAATGAATTGGCCTAATATTATTTGACACGAAGATTAAATCGTCTAATTTACCAGTAAATTTTGAATATAATATTTCATTGATGCTATTTTTCCCAAAAATCATATAGCCTGAATTTGCCTAACCTGAAACCATTTTGTCAAAATAATATCAAAGAAATACAGTTAGTCCAAAGCTATTTGGACTAAAGTTAACAAAACGCAAAGTTGATTAGTATAAAATTACATTCACCCAAATTAAGTTAACCTTAAATAATTTATTCCAATGTCATTTGGCCTAAAAAAAATTCGAAGAAAAGTGTAAGCATAGTTAATTTCACAAAAAGTCAATTGGACTAATGTCATTTAGTCAAAAAGCTAACAAGAGATTGTCATTTAGCCTAAAATACAAGCTAAATATCTTCGGGTATCTTTGTAAATTAAATAATGTTATTTGGTTCATCTGAATAACTCAAGTGATGCAATACATTTTGACAAGGTTCCTAAACAAATGGACCTCTAGCAGACCATGGAATTGTAGAAACAAACAATATAGATCGATTTATGTATTCATAGCTCTACTTGCAGTGGATTTATCATTAATTTGAAACTTTTAAGATTCCTTATACAAGGAATTTTATGTTAGAAATCACATTTGAATTTTATTAATTCTTAATGAATTGAAAATATAAATTTGTTTGTTCAATGAATATCAGTAATTAGGTTAACTCTAAAAATCTATCCCCTTTCTGTTTAGTAAGACGTCTTCAGGAATCTTAATAATAGCTCCTATACCTCTCATTAAATGAAAAATACACTTGTCTTAAGGTGATTCGTCCTACCTCTTTTTCCGCTAAGGAACTTCACTGTTACAAATTAATTGTCACCGCATGGCTCACCCGGGAGTTGTGGTCTTGAGTTTGAGTCCTGGCTACTAAGATTAAAAGAATATTAATAATTTAAAATAATTAACTTAATACACATGTTGAAAAGTATTTATTGTACTGAATATTATTAGGCCTATATTTACAAAATGTGTCCATAGAAAAAAAAATGTATTACTAGGCAATTTAATTAAATAATTTGAGTGGTGAAAGCTTTAAGGTTATTTTATTATTCTTTTAGCACCGAGTCGTACTAACCGTTCGCGGTATACTCACATGTACTAATTACGCTAATTAGTTAGGGATTAAGAAAGCTGAATTTAGAGGAAGTGCACTCGCATTTGCATAGAGAGCGGGAAACAACTTATAATAAAACTACCCTGTGTACAACTGACCGAGATCGAACCCCGATATCCCTGTCTTTAACGATCTATTCTTGGCTAGAGTGACGCCTTAGGGACCATGTTAGCACCGGAGCAGGTTTTACAGTTAGTTATTTGTAGTAACAAAATTATTACTTTTCGTTATTGTTTTAATAGTTAATTTAACATAACTCATGATTGGCATCTTACAAACCGGCCGAAAAGTTGTAAAAATGTTCGAATGCCACGTAGGTCAAGGGGCCTACACGATTAGGACTAACTGGTCGACAAGCCTATGCATAAGGCAAAGTGATAGACAGCCATAAGATATACAACTGTTCGACATGAGAGGACCTACTGGTATACATTAGTCGAGACCGACAAGTTAATACATTGGAAACAATGTGTTCGACAACAATATCGTAAACGGAAAATAAATAAAGTGTATGATATATTATTTTTAATAAAATTTATAACTCTAATAAATACCAACATTTATGGCCACATGGTCCAATGCGTCATTCGCATTCCTTATTCTGCGTATATCTCAGACGTGGAGTGAGAAGCTAAGAGGGGGGGGGGGGAATACAAATTTAGTGGATTTTGTGGATTAAAATCATCATTAGTAAGGCATCAATTTTTTAAGTTGGTCTTTTTGGGTCAACCAGTTGGCACAAGTCATGTCCTATTCGTGTAACAAGGCCTCGGGACATCAAGCAACAGTAGATTATGAACCACTGGTAACAAGGCCTCGGGACATCAAGCAACAGTAGATTATGAACCACTGGTAACAAGGCCTCGGGACATCAAGCAATAGTAGATTATGAACCACTAGTAACAAGGCCTCGGGACAACAAACTATTTCTTATAATAGGGCCCCATTTCCCTTAGCCACATTTTGAAAATTCCCAATCTTAGATTTTTCTGGTCAAATAGGGTAATCTCGCTATCTTCCTGCCAAGCAACATTTCAAGTTCCCAGGTCCAGGTGTTGAGGAAATACGGGGACGTGTGAGTGTGTTAGTCGGTGGGTTTTTCCATTTACATATGTAAAAAGTTTCTTAGAAATTCAAATCTCTTATTACACACTTGTGAATATAATTAATTACATTAATCCCTTTTATATAAATAAAATCCACATCATAACACAAATGAAATATATGTGTAGTGTGTATATTTTTTAATTATAAATGTAAATATTTTTTATCATTAGTGAAATATTTTAGATGATTTAAAACTTGTTACTTTATCACTATAAAGAAAGTATTGTAAGAGTGAATTATGTTACCCTTAAATTAAAAAGTGGGTTTTACAATGGTATGTCTATATATACTTATGCCTGTCCATCCCTATGTCCGTCCCTATGTCTGTGTGTTTGTTCCTAGGTAACTGCCGACATTGACATGTGTTTCATTGAAACTAGATATTTAGATGTTATACAGTCATACCTTGAGGCGGTATTATCATTTTATTTCTATCTATATAATTAAGGGCAATTTAATGATTGATTTTTAAGAATTTGATATTTTTCTAAAATGGCTATAACAATTTCTTTAGAAATAGGTATCTTGGGGAAAGTTTTGCATGGTAAATAAAATAGTATATTTGTTTTTTATTTTCGTACGGCCTACATGAGAAAGTATGTATAATTATGTCGTACCACTTACTATGGACCGTTCCCTTGTTAAATTGCAGCACCGCTCTTACGTAGCGCGCAGTTGCCAGATCTCACCCACTTGAGACAGATTGGTAACGTTTATATTAGATACTTATCAAGACATACAATGTGTATACACTCTATGTTTATACCATTTTAAAGTGGGCGTATGTTAATAACTGTGTGTTATTATGTTTATTTATTAAATCTTGTTTAAATAGACACAACACAAAGTCACCTGTGATGCTTAGGTAGGGGTTTGAATTCTGATATGTTGAACTGAAGATGATTTTTCCCATAAGAATATGTGAGCACTTTATTTAAACAATTTCCTAGCTCATCTTTATCTTATAATATTAATTAAACGATAATAAGTCGTTTATAAGGTTAGTTTTACGATCGTCAACATCATTACGATTACATCGCCAAACCCCATACAGGCCTGCACTAAAATAATGACCTAAACAATACTAATGGGCCAAGACGCTAAACAGACTGTTAGGTAAGCTTTAAACAGCTGTGTTTCACCTTTCCGGGGGGACATTAGTTCGCATCCCTACTGCTATCAGCTATCATCGCTGCTTAGCTCAACATCTTACACTCATTTAAATCAATAATATGATGGCATCTAGTGATGAAAACAGTTGCTAAGAGTAAGTACACCGATATTTGTCTGGAACTATGGAAAACTTAACTGTTATAGAACACACCCCAGAGAATTCTCTGCTTTTAAACACACTGACTACGTTAACACAGCTTACAAATGCACTCACTTTCATTCCTGCCGCCCGACAATTTACCAATGATAAATCCTCGATCATGTTGAGAATGGAACCAGTGACCCCTAGTTCAGTTGACACACGTGACCGACTATGAAATACACCAACTCTACAATCGAAGAAGTATATTGTATCCCATATGGATGTAAACTGGACTAAATTCTGTACGTGTAACCCATTTTGACAGTGCTGTGATCTTGAAGACCAGGCCGTCTGTTAAGATACACATCCTGCATCTTCGAAAGGCACACATTCATGGGGGAAGGGGAGGTATTGGTCCCTAGTTAAAAATAAATAAAAACGATTGAATTCATCTTATAATTTAATTAACCTGATAGAACCATTACAATCAAAGGGAAAAGGTTTCTAATCTGACAATTATTTTTTGTTTTACTTGAAATATTTCAAGAGTTATAAAATGCTTCCAATTTTTTTTTTAACCCCTTGTAAAATATATCTACTTTATACTTTGCAGGCGTTGTTGGTGATTTACCCCAACCACCACAGAACTATTGCTTTTCCCACACAATTTGAAAGAGATTTGTGACGTGATGTATTTGGAAGCTCGTGGAACTGAGACACGATGTTAATTTTCTTAATTTGGAAAAATAAGTTATTTAAATTACTATTTTGATAGTTTATATTGCTTTCATTAGATTTATCAGTGAATGTTATATAATATTGTATGCTTATGTTATATAAATAACAATGTCAACTCGGCCAGGTAGAAAAAGGACAGTGCTATCGGGGAAACCAATGGGTTAGAAAGAGATGGTAAGTGTTCATACAATCCTTTGCGGTAGTTTAAGAGTAGAATAATTGAAAAATATTATTGTATTTAGACAAATATTTCGTAAAAGGTAATTATTGTTATAGCTTTGTTAACGTTAAAGTTTACTTAAGATTAAAACAAATTCTGTTCTTGCTATCTTTAAATGTTGAATGCATTTAATCATTAATTTGATCAGGCCTACAGTAAATCCATTGGACGCTGAGGTGTAGTTGTATGACGTATGACCAACATACGCTTCGTCAACATTTATTGATAGCACTAACACAACATATTATAAAACATATTTTTACAACCTACATGATTCAACAATAGATTTCAAATTTGTTTAAAAGTTTTTAATTTAGTCAAATTTTGACCTGATACAATATGTAATTTATATAAGAGTTTCGAAACAAATGATAAATATACAATTTTAATTTATTATTTAGTACCGCGTCTTACTACCCGTTCGGGTTATACGCTTTAAGTACTAATTACGCTAATGGATTAGGAATTGGGAAGATTTAATTAGAGGAAGTGAACCCACATTTGCGTGGAAGGAGAGTGGAAAACCATTTAGAAAACATCACCCCCAGTTCACCCGACCGAGATTCGAACCTCAATCTCCCCGTACTAAGCAGTCAAGCTCAACACGACAAGCGCGTTAACCAACTACGCCACCGAGGTGGGTTTTAATTAATGAAAGCGGCATAATTTACAAGCCCTGAGTGGGTGCAAATAAATTTCCAAAATTTACTGACAAGCTGAGCTCGCTCTCTTTAGTGGATCCGAACAACATCCTCTCTTTTGAGCAATGTTCTTCCTAGTAGATACTAGCTAGCACACTTACAGTTGTGATTTGGTGAAAGTTCGTTTATTGCTACTTCCGTGATATCAGTGTGCCCTGTAAGACTTGGTGCTTGTGACGTGTTAGAAGACCAGTGTACCCTGTAAGACTTGGTCCTTGTGACGTGTTAGAAGAACAGTGTGTTCTGTAAGAGTTGGTGCTTGTGACGTGTTAGAAGACCAGTGTGCCCTGTAAGACTTGGTCCTTGTGACGTGTTAGAAGAACAGTGTGTTCTGTAAGACTTGGTCCTGGTGACGTGTTAGAAGACCAGTGTGCCCTGTAAGACTTGGTGCTTGTGACGAGTTAGAAGACCAGTGTTTTCTGTAAGACTTGGTCCTTGTGACGTGTTAGAAGAACAGTGTGTTCTGTAAGACTTGGTGTTTGTGACGTGTTAGAAGACCAGTGTGTCCCTGTAAGACTTGGTCCTTGTGACGTGTTAGAAGAACAGTGTGTTCTGTAAGACTTGGTGTTTGTGACGTGTTAGAAGAACCATGTGTGCCCTGTAAGACTTGGTCCTTGTGACGTGTTAGAAGAACAGTGTGTTCTGTAAGACTTGGTGTTTGTGACGTGTTAGAAGAACAGTGTACCTGTAAGACTTGGTGCTTGTGACGAGTTAGAAGACCAGTGTGCCCTGTAAGACTTGGTCCTTGTGACGTGTTAGAAGAACAGTGTGTTCTGTAAGACTTGTTGCTTGTGACGTGTTAGAAGACCAGTGTACCCTGTAAGACTTGGTGCTTGTGACGTGTTAGAAGACCAGTGTACCCTGTAAGACTTGGTGCTTGTGACGTGTTAGAAGACCAGTGTGTTCTGTAAGAGTTGTTGCTTGTGACGTGTTAGAAGACCAGTGTGCCCTGTAAGACTTGGTGCTTGTGACGTGTTAGAAGACCAGTGTGTTCTGTAAGAGTTGTTGCTTGTGACGTGTTAGAAGACCAGTGTTTCTGTAAGACTTGGTGCTTGTGACGTGTTAGAAGACCAGTGTACCCTGTAAGACTTGGTGCTTGTGACGTGTTAGAAGACCGGTGTACCCTGTAAGACTTGGTGCTTGTGACGTGCTAGAAGACCAGTGTATTCTGTAAGACTTGGTGCTTGTGACGAGTTAGAAGACCAGTGTGTTCTGTAAGACTTGGTGCTTGTGACGAGTTAGAAGAACAGTGTTTTCTGTAAGACTTGGTGCTTGTGACGTGTTAGAAGACCAGTGTACCCTGTAAGACTTGGTGCTTGTGACGTGTTAGAAGACCAGTGTGTTCTGTAAGAGTTGTTGCTTGTGACGTGTTAGAAGACCAGTGTGCCCTGTAAGACTTGGTGCTTGTGACGTGTTAGAAGACCAGTGTGTTCTGTAAGAGTTGTTGCTTGTGACGTGTTAGAAGACCAGTGTAACCTGTAAGACTTGGTGCTTGTGACGTGTTTAGAAGACCAGTGTACCCTGTAAGACTTGGTGCTTGTGACGTGTTAGAAGACCAGTGTGTTCTGTAAGACTTGGTGCTTGTGACGAGTTAGAAGACCAGTGTGTTCTGTAAGACTTGGTCCTTGTGAAGTGTTAGATGACCAGTGTATTCTGTAAGACTTGGTGCTTGTGACGTGTTAGAAGACCAGTGTGCCCTGTAAGACTTGGTGCTTGTGACGTGTTAGAAGACCAGTGTATTCTGTAAGACTTGGTGCTTGTGACGTGTTAGAAGACCAGTGTGTTCTGTAAGACTTGGTGCTTGTGACGAGTTAGAAGACCAGTGTGTTCTGTAAGAGTTGTTGCTTGTGACGTGTTAGAAGACCAGTGTAACCTGTAAGACTTGGTGCTTGTGACGTGTTAGAAGACCAGTGTGTTCTGTAAGACTTGGTGCTTGTGACGTTTAGAAGACCAGTGTATTCTGTAAGACTTGGTGCATGTGACGAGTTAGAAGACCAGTGTGTTCTGTAAGACTTGGTGCTTGTGACGAGTTAGAAGAACAGTGTTTTCTGTAAGACTTGGTGCTTGTGACGTGTTAGAAGACCAGTGTACCCTGTAAGACTTGGTGCTTGTGACGTGTTATAAGACCAGTGTGTTCTGTAAGACTTGGTGCTTGTGACGAGTTAGAAGACCAGTGGTTCTGTAAGACTTGGTGCTTGTGACGAGTTAGAAGAACAGTGTTTTCTGTAAGACTTGGTGCATGTGACGAGTTAGAAGACCAGTGTGTTCTGTAAGACTTGGTGCTTGTGACGAGTTAGAAGACCAGTGTGTTCTGTAAGACTTGGTGCTTGTGACGTGTTAGAAGACCAGTGTGTTCTGTAAGACTTGGTGCTGGTGACGAGTTAGAAGACCAGTGTATTCTGTAAGACTTGGTGCATGTGACGTGTTAGAAGACCAGTGTATTCTGTAAGACTTGGTGCATGTGACGAGTTAGAAGACCAGTGTGTTCTGTAAGACTTGGTGCTTGTGACGAGTTAGAAGAACAGTGTTTTCTGTAAGACTTGGTGCTTGTGACGAGTTAGAAGACCAGTGTGTTCTGTAAGACTTGGTCCTTGTGAAGTGTTAGATGACCAGTGTATTCTGTAAGACTTGGTGCTTGTGACGTGTTAGAAGACCAGTGTGCCCTATAAGACTTGGTGCTTGTGACGTGTTAGAAGACCAGTGTGTTCTGTAAGACTTGGTGCTTGTGACGAGTTAGAAGACCAGTGTTTCCTGTAAGACTTGGTCCTTGTGACGAGTTAGAAGAACAGTGTTTTCTGTAAGACTTGGTGCTTGTGACGTGTAGAAGACCAGTGTTCCTGTAAGACTTGGTCCTTGTGACGAGTTAGAAGAACAGTGTTTTCTGTAAGACTTGGTGCTTGTGACGTGTTAGAAGACCAGTGTACCCTGTAAGACTTGGTGCTTGTGACGTGTTAGAAGACCAGTGTTCTGTAAGACTTGGTGCTTGTGACGAGTTAGAAGACCAGTGTGTTCTGTAAGACTTGGTCCTTGTGAAGTGTTAGAAGACAGGTTTCCTGTAAGACTTGGTGCTGTGACTGTAGAGACTGTGTTCTGTAAGACTTGGTCCTTGTGACGAGTTAGAAGAACAGTGTTTCTGTAAGACTTGGTGCTTGTGACGTGTTAGAAGACCAGTGTGTTCTGTAAGACTTGTGGTCTTGTGACGAGTTAGAAGACCAGTGTTTCTGTAAGACTTGGTGCTTGTGACGAGTTAGAAGACCAGTGTTTCCTGTAAGACTTGGTCTGCTGTTGACGAGTTAGAAGACAGTGTTTTCTGTAAGACTTGGTGCTTGTGACGATGTTAGAAGACCAGTGTTTCCTGTAAGACTTGGTCCTTGTGACGAGTTAGAAGAACAGTGTTTTCTGTAAGACTTGGTGCTTGTGACGTGTTAGAAGACCAGTGTACCTGTAAGACTTGTGCTTGTGACGTGTTAGAAGACCAGTGTGTTCTGTAAGACTTGGTGCTTGTGTCGTATGTTAGAAGTAGACCAGTGTTTCCTGTAAGACTTGGTGCTTGTGACGTGTTAGAAGACCAGTGTGTTCTGTAAGACTTGGTGCTTGTGACGAGTTAGAAGACCATGTGTTCTGTAAGACTTGGTGCTTGTGACGTGTTAAGACAGATAGACTCAGTGTTAAACTGTTCTGTAAGACTTGGTGCTTGTGACGTGTTAGAAGACCAGTGTGTTCTGTAAGACTTGGTGCTTGTGACGAGTTAGAAGAACAGTGTGTTCTGTAAGACTTGGTGCTTGTGACGTGTTAGAAGACCAGTGTATTCTGTAAGACTTGGTGCTTGTGACGTGTTAGAAGACCTGTGTGTTCTGTAAGACTTGTGCTTGTGACGAGTTAGAAGACCAGTGTTTCCTGTAAGACTTGTGCTTGTGACGTGTTAGAAGACCATGTATTCTCTAAGACTTGGTGCTTGTGACGAGTTAGAAGAACAGTGTGTTCTGTAAGATTGTTGCTTGTGACGTGTTAGAAGACCAGTGTGCCCTGTAAGACTTGGTGCTTGTGACGTGTTAGAAGACCAGTGTTTCTGTAAGACTTGGTGCTTGTGACGAGTTAGAAGAACAGTGTGTTCTGTAAGACTTAGTGCTTGTGACGTGTTAGAAGACCAGTGTATTCGTAAGACTTGGTGCTTGTGACGAGTTAGAAGACCAGTGTGTTCTGTAAATCTTGGTGCTTGTGACGTGTTAGAAGACCAGTGTATTCTGTAAGACTTGGTCCTTGTGACGTGTTAGAAGACCAGTGTATTCTGTAAGACTTGGTGCTTGTGACGAGTAGAAGAACAGTGTGTTCTGTAAGACTTAGTCTTGTGACGTGTTAGAAGACCAGTGTATTCTGTAAGACTTGGTGCTTGTGACGAGTTAGAAGACAGTGTGTTCTGTAAGACTTGGTGCTTGTGACGAGTTAGAAGAACAGTGTGTTCTGTAAGACTTAGTGCTTGTGACGTGTTAGAAGAACAGTGTGTTCTGTAAGACTTGGTGCTTGTGACGTGTTAGAAGACCAGGTGTATTCTGTAAGACTTGGTCTTGTGACGTGTTAGAAGACCAGTGTATTCTGTAAGACTTGGTGCTTGTGACGAGTTAGAAGAACAGTGTGTTCTGTAAGATGTGCTGTGTGACGGTTAGAAGACCAGTGTATTCCTGTAAGACTTGGTGCTTGTGACGAGTTAGAAGACAGTGTTTTCTGTAAGACTTGGTGCTTGTGACGTGTTAGAAGACCAGTGTTTCCTGTAAGACTTGGTCCTTGTGACGTGTTAGAAGACAGTGTTTCTGTAAGACTTGGTGCTTGTGACGTGTTAGAAGACAGTGTATCCTGTAAGACTTGTGCTTTGTGACGTGTTAGAAGACCAGTGTGTTCTGTAAGACTTGGTGCTTGTGACGAGTTAGAAGACCAGTGTGTTCTGTAAGACTTGGTGCTTGTGAGTGTTAGAAGACCAGTGTGTTCTGTAAGACTTGGTGCTTGTGACGTGTTAGAAGACCAGTGTATCCTGTAAGACTTGGTGCTTGTGACGTGTTAGAAGACAGTGTGTTCTGTAAGACTTGGTGCTTGTGACGTGTTAGAAGACCAGTGTATTCTGTAAGACTTGGTGCTTGTGACGAGTTAGAAGACCAGTGTGTTCTGTAAGACTTGGTGCTTGTGACGATGTTAGAAGAACAGTGTGTTCTGTAAGACTTGGTGCTTGTGACGAGTTAGAAGAACAGTGTTTCTGTAAGACTTGGTGTTTGTGACGTGTTAGAAGACCAGTGTGTTCTGTAAGACTTGGTGCTTGTGACGTGTTAGAAGACCAGTGTGTTCTGTAAGACTTGGTGCTTGTGACGAGTTAGAAGACCAGTGTTTCCTGTAAGACTTGGTCCTTGTGACGTGTTAGAAGAACAGTGTATTCTGTAAGACTTGGTGCTTGTGACGTGTTAGAAGACCAGTGTGCCTGTAAGAATTGTGCTTGTGACGTGTTAGAAACCAGTGTGTTCTGTAAGACTTGGTGCTTGTGACGTGTTAGAAGACCAGTGTATTCTGTAAGACTTGGTGCTGTGACGAGTTAGAAGACCAGTGTGTTCTGTAAGACTTGGTGCTTGTGACGAGTTAGAAGAACAGTGTGTTCTGTAAGACTTGGTGCTTGTGACGGTTAGAAGAACAGTGTTTCTGTAAGACTTGGTGCTTGTGACGTGTTAGAAGACCAGTGTATTCAGTAAGACTTGGTGCTTGTGACGTGTTAGAAGACCTAGTGTGTTCTGTAAGACTTGGTGCTTGTGACGTTAGAAGACCAGTGTTCCTGTAAGACTTGGGCTTGTGACGTGTTAGAAGACCAGTGTATTCCTTAAGACTTGGTGCTTGTGACGAGTTAGAAGAACAGTGTGTTCTGTAAGAGTTGTTGCTTGTGACGTGTTAGAAGACCAGTGTGCCCTGTAAGACTTGGTCCTTGTGACGTGTTAGAAGACCAGTGTGTTCTGTAAGACTTGGTGCTTGTGACGATGTTAGAAGAACAGTGTGTTCTGTAAGACTTGTGCTTGTGACGTGTTAGAAGACCAGTGTATCTGTAAGACTTGTGCTTGTGACGAGTTAGAAGACCAGTGTGTTCTGTAAATCTTGGTGCTTGTGACGTGTTAGAAGACCAGTGTATTCTGTAAGACTTGGTCCTTGTGACGTGTTAGAAGACCAGTGTATCCTGTAAGACTTGGTGCTTGTGACGGTTAGAAGAACAGTGTGTTCTGTAAGACTTAGTGCCTTGTGACGTGTTAGAAGACCAGTGTATTCTGTAAGACTTGGTGCTTGTGACGAGTTAGAAGAACAGTGTGTTCTGTAAGACTTGGTGCTTGTGACGAGTTAGAAGACCAGTGTGTTCTGTAAGACTTGAGTCTTGTGACGTGTTAGAAGAACAGTGTGTTCTGTAAGACTTGGTGCTTGTGACGTGTTAGAAGACCAGTGTATTCTGTAAGACTTGGTCCTTGTGACGTGTTAGAAGACCAGTGTATTCTGTAAGACTTGGTGCTTGTGACGAGTTAGAAGAACAGTGTGTTCTGTAAGACTTAGTGCTTGTGACGTGTTAGAAGACCAGTGTATTCTGTAAGACTTGGTGCTTGTGACGAGTTAGAAGACCAGTGTGTTCTGTAAGAGTTGTTGCTTGTGACGAGTTAGAAGAACAGTGTGTTCTGTAAGACTTGGTGCTTGTGACGTGTTAGAAGACCAGTGTATTCTGTAAGACTTGGTGCTTGTGACGAGTTAGAAGAACAGTGTGTTCTGTAAGACTTAGTGCTTGTGACGTGTTAGAAGACCAGTGTATTCTGTAAGACTTGGTGCTTGTGACGAGTTAGAAGAACAGTGTGTTCTGTAAGAGTTGTTGCTTGTGACGTGTTAGAAGACCAGTGTATTCTGTAAGACTTGGTGCTTGTGACGTGCTAGAAGACCAGTGTACCCTGTAAGACTTGGTGCTTGTGACGTGTTAGAAGACCAGTGTGTTCTGTAAGACTTGGTCCTTGTGACGTGTTAGAAGACCAGTGTATTCTGTAAGACTTGGTGCTTGTGACGAGTTAGAAGACCAGTGTTTCTGTAAGACTTAGTGCTTGTGACGTGTTAGAAGACCAGTGTATTCTGTAAGACTTGGTCCTTGTGACGTGTTAGAAGACCAGTGTATTCTGTAAGACTTGGTGCTTGTGACGAGTTAGAAGACCAGTGTGTTCTGTAAGACTTAGTGCTTGTGACGTGTTAGAAGACCAGTGTGTTCTGTAAGACTTGGTCCTTGTGACGTGTTAGAAGACCAGTGGTTCTGTAAGACTTGGTCCTTGTGACGTGTTAGAAGAACCAGTGTATTCTGTAAGACTTGGTGCTTGTGACGAGTTAGAAGACCAGTGTGTTCTGTAAGACTTAGTGCTTGTGACGTGTTAGAAGACCAGTGTGTTCTGTAAGACTTGGTCCTTGTGACGTGTTAGAAGACCAGTGTATTGTAAGACTTGGTGCTTGTGACGTGTTAGAAGACCAGTGTGCCTGTAAGACTTGTGCTTGTGACGTGTTAGAAGACAGTGTGTTCTGTAAGACTTGGTCCTTGTGACGTGTTAGAAGACCAGTGTATTCTGTAAGACTGGTGCTTGTGACGTGTTAGAAGACAGTGTACCCAGTAAGACTTGGTGCTTGTGACGTGTTAGAAGACCAGTGTGTTCTGTAAGACTTGGTCCTTGTGACGTGTTAGAAGACCAGTGTACCTGTAAGACTTGGGCTTGTGACGAGTTAGAAGACAGTGTGTTCTGTAAGACTTGGTCCTTGTGACGTGTTAGAAGACCAGTGTGCCCTGTAAGACTTGGTCCTGGTGACGTGTTAGAAGACAGTGTGCCCTGTAAGACTTGGTGCTTGTGACGTGTTAGAAGACCAGTGTATTCTGTAAGACTTGGTGCTTGTGACGAGTTAGAAGACCAGTGTATTCTGTAAGACTTGGTGCTTGTGACGTGTTAGAAGACAGTGTATTCTGTAAGACTTGGTGCTTGTGACGTGTTAGAAGACCAGTGTGCCCTGTAAGACTTGGTCCCGGTGACGTGTTAGAAGACCAGTGTGCCCTGTAAACTTGGTCCTGGTGACGTGTTAGAAGACCAGTGTGTTCTGTAAGACTTGGTCCTTGTGACGTGTTAGAAGACCAGTGTGCCCTGTAAGACTTGGTCTGGTGACGTGTTAGAAGACCAGTGTGCCCTGTAAGACTTGGTGCTTGTGACGAGTTAGAAGACCAGTGTTTTCTGTAAGACTTGGTGCTTGTGACGTGTTAGAAGAACAGTGTGTTCTGTAAACTTGGTGCTGTGACGTGTTAGAAGACCAGTGTACCAGTAAGACTTGGTGCTTGTGACGTGTTAGAAGAACAGTGTGTTCTGTAAGACTTGGTCTTGTGACGGTGTGTTCTGTAAGACTTGGTGTTGTGACGTGTTAGAAGAACAGTGTATTCTGTAAGACTTGGTGCTTGTGACGTGTTAGAAGACCAGTGTATTCTGTAAGACTTGGTGTTGTGACGTGTTAGAAGACAGTGTATTCTGTAAGACTTGGTGCTTGTGACGTGTTAGAAGAACAGTGTATTCTGTAAGACTTGGTGCTTGTGACGTGTTAGAAGAACAGTGTATTCTGTAAGACTTGGTGCTTGTGACGTGTTAGAAGACAAGTGTATTCTGTAAGACTTGGTGCTTGTGACGTGTTAGAAGAACAGTGTATTCTGTAAGACTTGGTGCTTGTGACGTGTTAGAAGACAGTGTATTCTGTAAGACTTGGTGCTTGTGACGTGTTAGAAGAACAGTGTATTCTGTAAGACTTGGTGCTTGTGACGTGTTAGAAGAACAGTGTATCTCTTAAGACTTGGTGCTTGTGACGTGTTAGAAGAAGTGTATTCTGTAAGACTTGTGCTTGTGACGTGTTAGAAGACCAGTGTATTCTGTAAGACTTGGTGCTTGTGACGTGTTAGAAGACAGTGTATTCTGTAAGACTTGGTGCTTGTGACGTGTTAGAAGACAGTGTATTCTGTAAGACCTTGGTGCTTGTGACGGTGTTAGAAGAACAGTGTGTTCTGTAAGACTTGGTGCTTGTGACGTGTTAGAAGACCAGTGTATTCTGTAAGACTTGGTGCTTGTGACGTTTAGAAGACAGTGTTCTGTAAGACTGGTGCTTGTGACGTTAGAAGACCAGTGTTTCTGTAAGACTTGGTGCTTGTGACGTGTTAGAAGACAGTGTGTTCTGTAAGACTTGGTGCTTGTGACGTGTTAGAAGACCAGTGTTTTCTGTAAGACTTGGTGC
Organism: Timema cristinae; assembly: GCA_039000515.1. Lineage (NCBI taxonomy): Eukaryota > Metazoa > Arthropoda > Insecta > Phasmatodea > Timematidae > Timema > Timema cristinae. Next base: position 47,984,741 of record JBCFYV010002255.1, read on the forward strand.
TTGTGACGTGTTAGAAGACCAGTGTTTCCTGTAAGACTTGGTGCTTGTGACGTGTTAGAAGACCAGTGTTTCTGTAAGACTTGGTGCTTGTGACGAGTTAGAAGAACAGTGTGTTCTGTAAGACTGTTGTGGTGTGATGTTGGACTGGTGTGTGAGTAGAAGACCAGTGTATTCTGTAAGACTTGGTGCTTGTGACGTGTTTAGAAGACCAGTGTTGCCTGTAAGACTTGGTGCTTGTGACAGATGTTTAGAAGACCAGTGTTTCTGTAAGACTTGGTGCTTGTGACGTGTTAGAAGACAGTGATTCTGTAAGACTTGGTGCTTGTGACGTGTTAGAAGACCAGTGTATTCTGTAAGACTTGGTGCTTGTGACGTGTTAGAAGACAGTGTATTCTTAAGACTTGGTGCTTGTGACGTGTTAGAAGAACAGTGTATTCCTTAAGACTTGGTGCTTGTGACGTGTTAGAAGAACAGTGTATTCCTTAAGACTTGGTGCTTGTGACGTGTTAGAAGAACAGTGTATTCCTTAAGACTTGGTGCTTGTGACGTGTTAGAAGAACAGTGTATTCCTTAAGACTTGGTGCTTGTGACGTGTTAGAAGAACAGTGTATTCCTTAAGACTTGGTGCTTGTGACGTGTTAGAAGAACAGTGTATTCTTAAGACTTGGTGCTTGTGACGTGTTAGAAGACCAGTGTATTCTGTAAGACTTGGTGCTTGTGACGTGTTAGAAGAACAGTGTGTTCTGTAAGACTTGGTGCTTGTGACGTGTTAGAAGACCAGTGTATTCTGTAAGACTTGGTGCTTGTGACTGTTAGAAGACCAGTGTATTCTGTAAGACTTGGTGCTTGTGACGTGTTAGAAGACCAGTGTGTTCTGTAAGACTTGGTGCTTGTGACGGTTAGAAGACCAGTGTGTTCTGTAAGACTTGGTGCTTGTGACGTGTTAGAAGACCAGTGTATTCTGTAAGACTTGGTGCTTGTGACGTGTTAGAAGACCAGTGTGTTCTGTAAGACTTGGTGCTTGTGACGTGTTAGAAGACCAGTGTGTTCTGTAAGACTTGGTGCTTGTGACGGTTAGAAGACCAGTGTATTCTGTAAGACTTGGTGCTTGTGACGTGTTAGAAGACCAGTGTGTTTCTGTAAGACTTGGTGCTTGTGACGGTTAGAAGACCAGTGTGTCTGTAAGACTTGGTCCTTGTGACGTGTTAGAAGAACAGTGTGTTCTGTAAGACCTGGTCTTGTGACGTGTTAGAAGACCAGTGTGTTCTGTAAGACTGGTGCTTGTGACGTGTTAGAAGACAGTGTGTTCTGTAAGACTGGTCCTTGTGACGTGTTAGAAGAACAGTGTGTTCTGTAAGACCTGGTCTTGTGACGTGTTAGAAGACCAGTGTATTCTGTAAGACCTGGTCCTTGTGACGTGTTAGAAGAACAGTGTGTTCTGTAAGACTTGGTGCTTGTGACGTGTTAGAAGAACATGTGTTCTGTAAGACTTGGTGCTTGTGACGTGTTAGAAGACCAGTGTATTCTGTAAGACTTGGTCCTTGTGACGTGTTAGAAGACCAGTGTATTCTGTAAGACTGTGCTTGGTTGACCGACCGGTCGATATCCCAGTGACTCATGTTAGTTCTCCTGCCCTTTCTGCCACCAGACGGTTAAAACCCTCTGACCCTTACATCGTCCTGACCGCTATGACATCACAAGTAGTTAGGGCTATTTCACAACTAAACTTTTACATATTGTCAGTGGCAACTTCTAAGAGCGAGATAAATTCACTGAACCCAGATATTTACTTATCATAGATTGGAGTATTAAGATTAATTACTTAATTAAAAATTACAATTCTTAATGAGTTATTTATGCGGTAAAATGGATGATTCCAAAACACATTTCTAAAACGCAATACTAAAAGTATTCCTCAATAAATACTAAGAAACCTGTAAATTTTCAGATTCTAGGACACACATTTCTCCCCCACCCCGTTTGAACGTTACCAAAAATGGTGTGCGTCTTAGAATCGCAGTTCTTTTTTTGACAATATTCTCGATGGCTTAGAAGACTATATTCTATGGGATTGTGACGATAAAGATGGCTCAGAAGAATCATTCTAATACTGATTCAGAAGGGAGTGAGGATAACACAACTAATGGTAAAAAAATATATTCAAATGTTGTTAGTAAATTTAATTCTATAGTAAAAATATTTCTTATAAATAGAGTATTTTAGATTTTTATTCTTATTTATTTTCTTAGAATCAAATATTTTTTCTGTTGGTGGTACTGAATAATTAAGGTGCGTCTTACAATTATTATTATTATTATTATTATTATTATTATTATTATTATTATTATTATTATTATTATTATTATTAGCACCGCGTCTTACTACCCATTCGGGCTATACGCACTTACATTAATGTGTAATGGTAGGGTGATTGTGAGATGAAATGGAGGACCTACAGTTTAATGTGGAATCCGAACCACGGTGGAGGCCTGGCATTCCCCACATTCACAAGATGTCTTGTCAGAGGTGGAGGAAGGGTTTGGTAATCAGATAAATCTGTGCCGGGACCGAGGATTGAACCCCGGTTCTTACAATCGATGGCGTCTTTGAATCAAAGAAATATATTTGTGGTTTTTGTTTTGAACCAATTGTTGTCTTCGGAAACAAATTATGAATCAAATAATATCTATTAAAACACGAGCTATGGCAGGCAGGACAATAGGTCCATGGGTCCGCGTTGTATCGCACCCACCGCTCTCAGAGCTCCTACAGGGACGTTCTTGCATCCGGCCCTAGGACAATGGGGGTTAGGTGGTTATTGTTTGGAAATCCCTATGCTCCGAATGCAATGGATGCAGTCAGAACACTATATATTCCGTTCACGATAAGTCTTTACCTGGATGACAGTTTGAAATTCATGTTTTTAGGTTTTGGTTGCCAACACTTGTAAAAGATCACACTTTTGTTATAAATGTAAACATCTTTAATTACCTGTTATATATTACATTTAAAATGACGTAAACTTAAGTTTTCTCATACTATTTCATGTTTTTTAAATAATTTCTTTTGATCCAACTCGAAACAATATTTTAAACATAATTAAAAGTTCTTTTTTTTTGTTTTTGAACGTTACTGATTTTGTGTAATATAGTGCACACATCATTATCTTTTAATGCAGCATCGTATTTACTTGGAAAAGAGAAAATTGTTGTCTTTTTTTACATACAATAAATGATTTTATGATTATTTTATCGTATTTTGAAATATTTAACCTAATAAAATATTTTCATCAACTGCGTGTCTGCATCATTGTAAAAAACATGTTTCCGTCATGTTCAACCACATGGTTTAGATTCGTTGGTCGCCATTTTGAAGCTATGTTTGTTACAAGTTTTTGTGAAAGTGGTGTGAATATTTTTTTAAAGTAGAATAAAACTATAAATAAACTTTGTGTCCGACCTCAAATAAATATATAAATAATATTGACCTAAATTACTGTTGTTAACTATCACATTAATATATTACCATCTGTTTTCATTACAGTGATCCAAAGTGATGGATGTCAACTGTTGGCGTAGTGATATATTAGGGATTACTTCTAGTAACATTTCGAGCTGTCATCCAGGTAAACTTAGCTCGTGAATGGCTTATATGTGGATCAGTGGACACAGACCTTAAACCACCTGATCTCTTTTATCTGTGAATCTGATAAATAGCCCACTGTTTACTTACTATCTATTTGACCAATAGTATAGTATATTAGTCACCGGGACTCAATGGAAGTTGCGTGCTTTCTATTAACCTCTAACTTTTATTGGTTGAATTATCCGGAAGAAACTAGCCTGTCAAACAAAATGGTTTATTGCCTTGAAAATGGTAGAGAGAAGACTAACTATATTACTAACAAAATCTTCATATTTCTGATTCTAACATGTTGAAGGTAATACTCACTTCACAATATAATTATGGAACGTAACCTCAGGGAGCTGGAAGCCCTATATCAAATTGTAATAATAAATACTAGGATATAGCCTACCTCTGTCATAAGTATCATTCCATAATCCATTATAAGATTTCCTCCTGGGACATTAGGATGATTTCAAACCTCACTCGCAAACCCTACCAACTATAATAAGCCTTGTTTGAAAGGAGTTGACATAGCTGTAGTTAGCGTTTATTGTTTAGTATACGAGTATAATACTACTGTACATCAGATGTTGTTAATATTATTTCCACTTTACACCAGACGATACTAGTTGTGTTAACATCGTATGAAGGGGGTTACACTTTGTCACACTAATACTATACCGTACCAAACAAGTTGTAGCTAGCATAGTTTAAAGTGGGTTGAATTTTTCACAACTAGCACTAAACCAAATAATTTGCAGCTATCACGGTTTGAACAAGGTTGCATTTTGAAACATTCAACACCAAATCACTTCATTTGTTTTTTATTTTAGGTTTTGACTGTAAGCTCACCCTTATTCCCCCAATAATAAAGGCGGATACGTAATAAATAATCAACAATAATAAAAAAAAGGAATAAATGCAGAGGAGCTGATAGGACAATCGAAAGGCAAATATACAGAACTCTTGCATATCTGTCTTAAGCCTCCCCAAACCCACTCTACAAAGTATATGTTGCTCATAGGAACCTAGCAGAAGAAAAACTTGAGAGAAACATTAGATTAAGTTCAGCAATGTTTTATTTATAAATAACAGATATGATAAATTTAAAAAAATATAATAATATGATATATATATATAATAAGAAAAATGATTAATGCAATAGCCAGGGGTTCTAACAATAAGCCAATATTTTGGATAATAACAAATTATCCGTGCCCACAATGAACTTCATAACAAATCCTCTTAGTATTAATTTTAATATTCTGATGAGTGTCAATACTTGTCCATAATAAATACATTATAAGTCTGAAAATTCCTCAAAGAACTGAGTCCTCACGGATAATAATACTAACAAACCTGTTAACGATTGCCAAGATAAAATATCTCGTGTCATACAGACTGCAAAAGTTAACATATAATAAAAATATAAACGGACTAAAGAGTGCATAAATTGCCGCCTCAAATCAGACGCACTATAAATATTTATAGATAATGACAACAATGACAGCCAAAGACTCATAATTGCAACAATTAACTTTTCACGTCAGACTGGCTATAAACTTTATACATAATAATAATAATAATAATAATAATAATAATAATAATAATGAAAAACCTAAAGACTGCCGTAATTAACGTCTCAGGTCAGATGCGCTAATAAATTTATACAAAAGAACAATAATAACAGTAAAAAATCTAATAAAAGCAATAATCAAATGTTTTAAGTCAGCGAGACTTGAAATACAAATCTCTCTTACAGTTTTCTGGTTCTTATATAATAAAAAACCATTAAAACCTATGTCCAAAAGCGACTTTGCATTACAAACAATTATCTTAATATAATATTTAAATTCATCGTTGTCTGATGGACTATTAAAAAAATAGTAATACTATTATTATTTTAACTACCATGTCTGAAAAGATCAGACGAATAACAAGTCATCCTTAAAAAAAAGGAAAATCTACAATATTGGAAGTCTACATTTAATATTTCTTATTTTGGCCGAAAAGAAATTTAGAATTATAAATGCCGAAACATAATTTATACCTTACATAATTCTGAACAACAAAATGTGCGTATCTTGTCAAGAGTGATCTTCCAAATGTACTTGCACCGGTATATATCCGAGGAGAGTTGCTCAGAGAGGGGGGAAAGAGGGGAAACATAAACCAGGGAAAACACAGAAACAAAGGAGAGAGGGAAAGGGTAACGAGACTGGGGTAGAAGCATCGAGCGGCACTGAGGAGGTTCCAGAACAAAATTATTAGATCACGCCACCTTCTCAAGCTGGTTCGTCATAGATTTTCCCGGCATGACCTGTGAAGTTTCATTGTTGAGGTGTCTCCAATCTTCGCTCAGCCAGTCCACGCGTAATGTTTATCGAGATATTTGGTCGCCGTGGTGAGAGTCGGCTAGGAAGGCACAACCACAGAATAGGGCCTATGTGAGTTTTACCCAATATCATCACAGGCGTCGTTGAAATAATAGTGTCCAGTTCTATTGTTTTGCTTTTGATCTTGTAGGTTTATGCAATAAACGCTACATGACATTGACACACACAAAAAAAGACAATCATCTCTTATATATATTCCTACTAGATCTAGGATGATTCCCTTAGCAAAGATAGGATATGACATCTACCTCACAAGTTGCTGCAATTTGGTCTGTGTGTGTGTGAGGTCGTTAATTCCTCGGCGTTGTTTATCAAGTATTGTTAGGTGTTTTGTCTAACAATAGGTCCATTCATTTTGTCAATGAATTTAGACCGTCAATGTTCCCTGTCCTCTGCCTCCTCCTTCAACTCCCAGAATGTTCTTCTTTTCTTCAAATAATCTAATATTATAATCCTCCTTATTCCTAAGCTTCTCTTTCCCCTCAACCTTTCCTTCTATGACGTCACACAGAAGACAGTTCTTCCTATTATTGTGTCCAAACCAGTTTGTTTTGCTCCGGATAATCACATCCAATGGTTCTCTTCTCATCCACTCTTCTTTTCTTCATTTGTCCCTCTGTCTGTCCACCTGATCTTCTCAAGTCTTCTCCACCACATTTCAAAGCTCTCCAATCATTTCTTCTCCGTCTTCCTAAGAGTAAAGTTTCTGCTCCATACAGTGCGATGCTCCAAATGTATCAGTTAATCAGTTTGTTCCTCAGTTCCAAACTCAACTTGTTGATCAGCAGTAACCTCTTACCGTTGAAAGCTTCATTGGCCATGGTGATCCTCGACCTAATTTCTTTAGTGCAGTAGGCATTCTTTGTCAGCATACTTCCCAGCTACTTGAACTACTCTATGTTTTCCAACTCCTGGTTTACAATTTGGATTTTCAGTTGCTCTAATATTTGAAATCAATACTTAAATAATGATGAGATTCTTTAAAAAAAAATACGGATCTTATTTTGTGATATATACATAATCATACTGATATTGCAAAATAATATATCATTATTTGCTGATTTTAATATCAGAAACACCAATTTAATTTTCTAATTTTTTGATTTGATAGAGTTGGCGACACTGGAGCTATGTCTAAAATATACTTGCAAAAATACTACATGATTGTTAGTGAAATTGTTGAAGTTTGGATGTTTTCAAACTGAATAGCACGTTAAAATATGTTATTTTACAATATTTTAGAAAACATTTGTTTATATGAAATTTTGCCCGAAGCTTACAATCAATCTAGTTTTCAGCTATAGGATTATAATTAGCTAAAAATTTAAAACACTGAGACATTTGGGCCATGAGGGGCTTATTGACAACACTTGGCTCTAAATAGAAGACTAATATAAAACAAAGTGGTTAGTTCTACATATTTTCAAGATATTAAAATACATATATTTATGTAAACACTTTCAAAAATGTTTAAACCCTAATTATAAATTTTATTTTGTTTTCAGTAATGTTGAGCCCACCACTTTGTGTGAAACAAATACAGTATTAAACTATTAATTTATTTTAGAATTTGTTATGACTCAATTTGTCCAACCCTCATTACTGAACACAAGAGTCATACCTTACAAATAATGTTGTTAGTGTAGTAATAACATTAAAATTCTGATAACTAGGAACTTTCTAACATCGTGTTAGGGACATATGGCCGAACCCTGAGCACTTGGAAACCGGCTCAGACCTCTTTTAGAAGGGTAGGAGTCGCAAATGTGAGGATATACGTAGTCTTTTTTTTATGACAATTTTTTATAGTTATTCTATAAACTTCTGTGGCATATTGAAAGGCAAAGTAGTTACAGATAACTTTATGTCCACGCATTCAAGGTTATAACAAGTGACCACTCACTCCCTTGCAAATATTGAGTAACCTGTGTGGGTTTCTATTCTATACATCCGATTTCACTGGCTCATTTATCGCTCTTTCGAGGATAAATGGACTGACACGCTTAAGGTTATCATTGTCTTACATTTGAGCCATTAACAGGAAGCTGGGCTGGGGCCTAGGGTTCTCCGCAAAATAGGGTGAGACAACATTAGTAGCTGTTTCCACCTATTTTCATTATTACGCCCTGTGAATGGCTTTGCAGGGAGATGCCAGCAGGGTTTGCAGTACGATGCTAGCGGACAGTAAGTTATCAGCTGTGATAATGGAGGTGGCCATGCCGTTTGGGGACAACCCACACAATACTCGGATAGTAGACCCAGGGAGATCCAAGTTGGTGCTATCCAATGAGGCCCTGTTAACTCCAAACAGGGAGCCCCACACGACGCTAGACATAACAACCTTCTCATGGGGCAGTGCCAGGAGAGAGGTCGTCGCAGCAAGTGGGTGTAGGAAAGTGCCAATTTTGCGTCCGGGCCCTCATGAACGCAACCGAGCTTTTCTCAAAGTAGGGTAACCGATTGTTTTCAGACTCAGGTCTCTTCTACTAAGATATTACAACTGGAGCAATCCTATGACAGGACTCAAGTGCAACGATATCCAATTATTGATTAGGGAAAGTCATGTATGTAAGGTCGTCAACGTGGGGTCTAAAAGTTTCCGCACAAAACAAAACATCCTGTGCAGTAGCTTCCCCTTTAAGTCACCTCTTACGACAAGCAGGAGATGTTAGGGAACAATTAAAAGCCCTATTTTGCAGGAGATTCATATAATAAAACAAATGCAAGTACTTCATTCTTGAGGTTTGTTTTATTGTTGAAATTTCAAAAGCAAACGTGGACTTGTATTGGCAGCACGACAGCCGCGTTGCTACGGGCGTTGGCAATGTTGCTTCCACGCTGCTCAGTCACGCTGCTACGGGCGTTGGCAATGTTGCTTCCACGCTGCTCAGTCACGCTGCTACGGGCGTTGACAGTGTTACTTCCACGCTGCTCAGTCACGCTGCTACGGGCGTTGACAGTGTTACTTCCACGCTGCTCAGCCGCGCTGCTAAGGGCGTTGGCAATGTTGCTTCCACGCTGCTCAGTCACTCTGCTAAATATTATTGTGGAACTGGATCCTTAAATCACTCGTTCTCTCAACATCACGAGTATTTTGTTATTCACACTAACTTTGTCCTGCTCTCAGAGGCGTCATTTTAAAGTAGAACATAAACCTCTTGGTTACTGGTTAATAAATATTTTCCAGAATAGATTTCTGGTGTAAATACGAAATCGATACTTTTTACTTGGGAACTGAGGGGTTCAAGTGTATTTAAATTAGGTTTGGACAAGGATAGAACTGTGATTACTAGAAGTGATAGAAATAGTTTATTTCGCAATAGTACAAAAAACGGGAGTAGCTGGAAGGGGGCTTCTCATCACACTACGTGAGATAGTATTGTGATGTTCCTTGATTTACCACACTGATATTATCAACAACTCTCAGATCCACTCCAGTGGTGTAGTTAGCTAACGCGCTAGTTTACTGTTTAGCTCGACTGACAAGGATGTGGAGATCGAGTTTCTAATCTCACTCGGGTGAACTCGAGTAGTTTTTCCTAAATGGTTTTACACTCTACTTTCACGCAAATGCTGTTTCACTTCCTCTAACTTGAACCTTTCCAATTCCTAACCCATTAGAGTAATTAGTACTTAGTGGATTACCAAAACGGGTAGTAAGACGCGGTGCTAAAAAAAAACCTACCCTCAAAAATTGCTTTAATCACTCTTTCCTTGTCTTATTGATTATAGGATTGACTATATGAAGGTTACCTAAGAAACAGTGAAGTTTTCCTGGCACTCAAACATATGAATAAATAGTTCGTTCTGTGTGTGCTAGCTGGCCGTGAAGGTCCGAGTATAGCGTAGAGTAGTTGAATGGAGCTTGTCTAAAAGGAGGGTTGGATCACATTATTCACTTCATCGAGTAATGCACTAGTAAAATACTGACGGTTTCTAATGCAGTTTACATCCAATCATTTTCTAAACATTTATGTTTTGCAGTAAGACAACACTTATTACTCCTTCCAAGTTAATTTCAAGAACTAATAAATGATGTATTTTGTAGGCTGCATTACTACTTATATGTTAAAATCTCATACTCCTCAAATAATTGTTGGTTACCTTATTATTATTATTATTATTATTATTATTATTATTATTATTATTATTATTATTATTAATATAAATGCTTTCTAAACCAATAATCCTACAAGAGCAAGATTTACAGATTTATTTAACATACAGATAGTGCGACAGCTTAGCTCAATCGATAGCATGTTTTTATACTGATTTAGTACACTAGGTTCGATTCCTGACACCATGGAACTTTTATTTTTAGTGAAACATTTGTTTCTTCTTCTAAACTGATGAGTTAATGGACTGGGAGTTTTAAGATAGTATCAAAGTAGTGTGCTGATTTTATCACTCGGTTCAGATAATGCACGTCATATACCTCAAATAAATTTATAGAATAAAACCTTAGGATGCTACGTGTCTCTCTAAGTGAGATCGGTTATGCATTATTGAACAAAATAAGTCTATCATACTACAATTTCCTTGGTTGACATCCTAAAGAATAGAATTAGATACGGAATCAGTTGTTGATAAATTTCCGGCTGGTCCTTCACCAAGACTCACAACACAAAACATTATTAAGTCACGCTAAAACTTGCTTGGATAATATTCTACAAAAAAAAAAAAAAAAACACACACACATTTAAATCGGTTAAGTGGTTCCATAGATTTATACAAATATCTGGCTGACGCTTCACCGGGGCTCACACCAAACCGTGTGATTATAATTATTACTCTAAAATTGCATGGTAAATACTCTACAGAATAATTAAAACTACACCATAGTAATTGTGTGGTATCATAGATATAGACAAATATCCGGATGGCACTTCACCGGGATTCACACCAAAACACCCGGTTATAATTACTATACTAAAAAATGCCTGGATAAATACAATAAAACTACCCCACAGTAATTGTGTTGTTCCATAAATGTAAACAAACATTCGGCTGGCCCTTCACCGGGACTCACACCGAAACACCTGATTATACACAATGCTAAAACCTGCCTGGATATTGGTCCAGTACAAAAGTAAAAACTGCACCGCAGTTGGTTTAAATGGTTCCAGAGATAAATAAATCTGGCCGTATCTTTAAAAGAAAATCAAACCCTGACTGTATGTCTGCAAGATCCTCTCTTAGCAGACATCCTGATGAATAGAAATAAATGCAGCGCAATAGGTTGTGAGATTCCAGGCATTCTTAGCTATAGACAAATATTCTTAAATATAGTACAGAACTACAATATTTTTTTACTTAAATATATTTATATTCCAAACCTTAAAAATCATAGATATCATGTAAAGTGGTTTTAAGCTCGTAAAACAAAACAATATTTATCCTTGCTTTTCAATTATTATGCCTACGACATGGCCATTTTTATTGTTTGGATTTCCATATTTGATTTAGTAAAAGACAGATTTGACAAAAATAATCACATTTAACATTATACATTAAATTTATTATACAATGATAATAATCAACGCAAATCTTAATAAACCACACCTTTTCTCAATCAATGTATTAATTACTAAAGCGTTTTACTAATATTTATATTATAGCCGCTATGGTAACATTAAATAAAGTATAGAATTTAACTATGGTCCCACAAAGTTAGTTATACACAGTCATAATAACTTTGAAGAAACAAATAAATTCACTTTTATAGTTAAAATATGTCCAGTGGATAAGATTTTATCAATTTTTTTTTGTCCACCCGGAAATAGTGTAAATATTTTAAACTAGGAGGGGAACTCTTAAATTACAGAAGATTTTTTTTTAACTCAACTTCTTACAAATAAAGTAAAAACATTTTAGAGTAATCTGTTATTTACGTTATATGTGTGTAATATAATAATTAGTCATTAATAAATTTATAATTGGTTATAAACTGTAATGAAGATCCTGGAAAAGGGGAGACTTGCTTTATGTTACCATGTAAAACCAAACAATGTGGGTAAAAGTGCCAAAATAACGTTTGACGTGGTTCAATTTTTATAGCTATAAAAAAATACCAGCCCGTATGTTAATGAGAGCAAATATAATTATTTAACTTAGTATGTAAATATTAATTATTGATTTTATCATTATCAGAACAATAAATTAAAATTAATTTAGTAAATAAAATCATTCGGTCATCGCTAAAATACGTAACCCCTCCCCCAACACTCCTTCCCTACAGGCAAAAAATACTGTAAGGACTTAGGTGAGGTAGAAGGATAGCAAGTGTTTTACATTTATAGAATTGAAGTTTTGGCAAATAAATCAATATTTCTCCAGTAGCAACATAGAGTTTAGTTTCTGCACATGCTAATATCGACAGATCTTGATATCTATCAAGGGTGTCTGGATTTGTCAAAACTTTGAAATAAAGATAAAGTTTTGACAAAATTCAGGACACCTTGATAGATATTTAAGACTGTTGACATTAGCATGTGCAGAAACTAAACTCTAGTGCTACTGGAGAATATTTGATTTATTTTGGCCAAAAACTTCAATCTATAAAACTGTAAATACTCGCGCTCCCTTCTACGTCACCTTAGGCTTTCTCTAAGTACGCCTTGCTAGCTAGGCAAACTATTCAGCAGTCATTGAGGAGGTATAGATACGCGTGGCTGACAGAAGTTCTACATAAACTAGACGAGGGTACGTATTATGTTGAAATAAGAATCACAAGCAATTATTTCTCCTGATTTAGTTATTTTTATAGTTGTTGTTTATACTGAACAATTTGGTAGCCGTAGTGTGACGCTGTTTGTTGTCAAACAAGGAACTATGTGTACCTGCTGGCAACTGTCCACTGTCTTTCATCTACAGCGTTGCCACGATCGTTTTCAAAGAGAAGAAGAGAGATATCATTTCTTTCAACATTTCGAATATTTTAAAATCGTGTTTCAAATGTTTTAAATCAAACATAGGAATCAATGTATCTGCCTGAGTGTGGTTGGCGTTCAATCTGAACCACCGGTACATTTTAAATTAAAAATGTTATAATTACTGTAAAGTGATTTTTCGAAGTATTTATTTAAAATTATTAACTTTATTCTATGCACATGTCTTAGCACATTTTCGGGCTATTCACAAGAACCTCACAAACGTGAAATTAAATTATTTTGTGTTGAAAGACTGGGAGACAAAAGCCAACCTCTTTTAAGTGCACCGCGAAAGAAGCGGCGTAAAATTATTTTAGAATATTTAAAGAGAAGGTAAGTAAATACTACTTAGAATATTAAAATTAAGGGAGTTAAAATATTATTTTTGGACACAATATATTGCCATTACTTTGTTGTGGCAGTGAGGTTATTATAGCTAATTGATAACAATTATTAGACCTAATTGTATAATTCCCACACCGGACGTCACGTGGCCTAGAATCTTAAAATTACTTTGACTATATTTTCGCTTACGAAGAGATCAAGCTTCAAATCCCAGCGCACTATGGATAGTTTTATTTGTAAATATTTATCACCCTCTCTTTAAGCAAATACTGGTACATTTCCTTTGGAACTTTGCCTCCACTCCATTGTGTTATTAAAACAAGTATTTAGTTATAAGGGTAGTCTACATGGATGGTCGAGTAGTTTAAGGCGTTTGACTCGCAACACATTGGGCTGTTCTTAACTGAGCTTGAACTTCTAATCCCAACTGGGTGAATTGGACATATCTTACTGATAAAAAATTAAACAACCGCTGTATTCAACGCGCTAATTCGAAAAAGTTTTCATAATTAGCGTGGCCTGGATTTTGATGATCCAAAAAGTCTAAAATTTAATCTATAGAATCACCTTAAAAATGCCCAAAAATTAATTTATATTAAAAAAAAAGACCAAAAAGCCAATAAAAAATAATTAGCACGAGAATAAATCAAACACCCACTTAACAAGCGGAAATTAAAATGTTTGCAACGCTAAACCACAATAATTACACTTTCATTTTGCAAAACAATTTAACCTTGATTTACAAACTCTAGCTACCGCTTCCATTGATGTCACCATTACAGTTTAGTAGCAGCGGATCACTAGGAAGATGGCTTTTCCAACCATGTAAGTAGAAAGGTATAGAGTCATTTGAAATTAATATTTATTATCTTCTCATTCCAACAGTTGTATGAGGAACAATAAAATGTTTGATTAGTCCTTTTACAAAACTTATTAATATTCAACATGACCGTTTAAAAATTACCAAAAGATTAATTAAAGCATGTAAAAATAAACTAAATTATAAATCTATACAATCAGGGAATAATGACAATAGTTTTAAAAAGAAAAAAAGAAGAAAAATCAAGATCTGGGCTCTGATAATGAGACAATTGCTTACTGTTGTTATATTGTTATGCAGTTCACCTCAAACTTAATATTATCTGCTTTGCACTTTACAGTTTTGTTGTGATAATTGTGGAGCGATTAACTTGACTTTGTTTGGCGGTCACAGTAACCGAATCTGGGGAGCTAGTTTATTTTCTCTGCATCTTTCTATCCTTCCGGGCTATATGTTTTCAATTACATTAACGAAATACGATTGAGGAATGTAGACTTTGTAGGAAAGATACCCTGATTTGCGTGGAGAGAGATTGGTAAAGGAACTATATAAGAAAATCCACTTTAATCCGAATTTAAAACCATGACCTCCCTGTCACTGACAAACCAGAATATATATGAGTTTGACAATTGTGGATGATAATCTAGTTTCATTCCAAGCAATTAATATAGTGATATAGTCATGGCTGTAGGTTCTGTAACAATATTGCTAAAATAAGGTGGAAATTTAAAGCTTTCCTCCTAGCTTTTTCAAATTGTTACTTTCAGAAAACTAAACGAAAACAAAAATGATAACTCTGAATCTGTTTTTTCCACTAAATAACGATGATGGTGGTGTAACATATGGAAACGCTGTCAAAAATAAAAAGGAGTCATGTAACAGGTTAGTTCATGTTACATATTTGTGATCATCATCATCATCATCATTAGAAAATATAATATAATCATTTGTATGTGTCTGCACTGTGTTCCTACCCGGGGTTTATATAAAGCTGTTGGCCACCTCTTTGGTCACGTGGTCTTTTTTCCTGGCACCATTAGAGTAATTATCACATGTAGTATTAGCTGAACCGGTAGTAAAACGTGGTGATTAAAAATATAATACAAATATACAAAGCTGTTTTTAAAAAAACACTTAGGTACTCAAAGACTATCCTAGACGATTTATGCTATGTGTGTTATAAAGCTATTAAGTCTCAGCCGGAAAGTCACCCTTTAGTTCCTTTCTCTTGATGGCCGTGAAATTGCTCACACCCAAATACAACTTTTAAAAATCAGTGTTCTTATTGTTGGAACACTTTGTTCATAGTTGGGTGAGGCAAACTACACCACAAATGTTCATTTGTTTTGGTTAGGTTGGTCCACAATTAATATATTTTATATGAGTGAGGGGACCCCTCGACCTCTCCCTCCTCCCACAAAATATTGAAAACCCTGACCTTTCCATCTCTAACATTTATATATATTTTAAGGTAACTGACCTTCCGCCTCACACTTCACATATTTTTTATAGATTACCTGCACCTGCACAGATTTGATATTTTTTTTTGAAGATGAGGTCGCATGCCTTCCACCATCCTCTCATTTAGAAAAATAAGATGTCCCCGCAACTAATTTTTGAGTGACGGAGGAAGGGGACTGTACTCTTTCCTCTCATATTCATTAAGTATTAAATTATGATAGAAGACTTGTCAATTTAAATTATTTTATTGTGAGGTGATATCATCACAATTTAATATTTTATATGAGAGTGTCGCCATTCATTTTTTTTACAAGTAGGGCCCCTAACTTACCCCTGTCAAATAATATATGTTAATTAGTTGAAGGAACCCCTGGACCTTCTCATCCGACATATTTATATTATTTTAACAGATGTGAGGGGCCATGACTACTCTCTCCTACGAGTTCGTTAATTAACATATCTTGTGAAGATGACCTTAAACCTAACACAAATATATTACATGATGGGGGACTACTCTGCTATACACAATTTTCTTGTTTTACAATGTAGGGAACTATTATGTCCTCTCAATAAATTAATGCACTTTTATATGTGTGTGTGTGTTTTACATAACAATTTAAATTTTATAAGAGGGCCATGACACTCTCTCTACATTTTTATGTTTATATATAGGATGATAGTTACTCTAGATTAAATTATTAGTATATGGGGAAGGGCCCCTGACCCCACCCCATTAGTCACCAAGTTAATATAAATGAGTGAGAGGTCATTTTATCTTAGATATAATATAATTTTAATATGATAGACTGACTTTCAAGTTTTATAATTTATATATGCCCCCTTCTCTCCTCAATGAAAAAATTAAGTATATTTTAGTATTAATAGGGAACTAGACTCTTTACTAAACACATTTAAAAAGGTGAGCCTTATTATAATATATAAAATAATATGTTGAGCCGACCTCTCCCTCCTCACACAATTAATATATTTTTATATGAGTGAGGGGACCCCTGACCTCTCCCTCCTCACACAATTTATATATTTTACATGAGTGAGGGGACCCCTGACCTCTCCCTCCTCACACAATTAATATATTTTATATGAGTGAGGGGACCCCTGACCTCTCCCTCCTCCCACAATTTATATATTTTATATGAGTGAGGGGACCCCTGACCTCTCCCTCTTCACACAATTAATATATTTTATATGAGTGAGGGGACCCTGACCTCTCCCTCCTCCCACAATTTATATATTTTATATGAGTGAGGGGACCCCTGACCTCTCCCTCCTCCCACAATTTATATATTTTATATGAGTGAGGGACCCCTGACCTCTCCCTCCTCCCACAATTTATATATTTTATATGAGTGAGGGGACCCCTGACCTCTCCCTCCTCACACAATTAATATATTTTATATGAGTGAGGGGACCCCTGACCTCTCCCTCCTCACACAATTAATATATTTTATATGAGTGAGGGGACCCCTGACCTCTCCCTCCTCACACAATTAATATATTTTATATAAGTGAGGGGACCCCTGACCTCTCCTCCTCCCACAATTTATATATTTTTATATGAGTGAGGGGACCCCTGACCTCTCCCTCCTCACACAATTTATATATTTTATATGAGTGAGGGGACCCCTGACCTCTCCCTCCTCACACAATTAATATATTTTATATGAGTGAGGGGACCCCTGACCTCTCCCTCCTCCCACAATTTATATATTTTATATGAGTGAGGGGACCCCTGACCTCTCCCTCCTCACACAATTAATATATTTTATATGAGTGAGGGGACCCCTGACCTCTCCTCCTCACACATTTGAAAAGCCGACTTTTCTATCGTTGTAACGATTTATTAATTTTAAGGTACTTACCTTCCGCCTCACACTTCCACAATTTTGTTTAATATTACCGCGAGCTGCACTGAGATTCTGGATCTTTTCTTTCCCTTTGAAAGAGAGTCGTCATGTCGTTCACGACCATCGACTCTCTTTACGAGCAAAATGCGATTCCGGAACTAATTTTTGAGTGACGCGGAGGAAGGGGTGTAGTGTAGTTTTTCTTTCATATTCATTCAAGTATTAAATTATAAAAGACTCATGAGATTTAAATGTATTTATTGAATGATCATAATACTAGTGTAAATATTTTTATGAGAGTTCGGCCATTCATTTTTTCTGGTACAAAGGCTCCTTCGGTCTAAAATGTGAGAACCCCTGGTCTAAGTCAATATATGTTAATGCGTTGAATAACACGCTCTGGTAGCTTTGTCAGTTCGAAGTACTTTAGTATTAATTTTAACCGAAATTCGGTGGGGTGCGAGTGATTCTGAAGTCTCTATAAGCGAGGTCCTCGGTGTAAAAACCCATATCTTGTGTTAAGAGACTTAAAAACTAAAACGAACATAATTAGCAGAATGGTGGGTACTAGCTATATACATTTTCTTGTATACAATGTATGGAAGCTATTATGGTTGTGCTTTTTTCAAATGAGAATATAAGTGGCACTTTTAATATGTGTGTGTGTGTTTTGAATATAAAATCTTAAACCAAGTCTTAAAAAGGAGCCTATGTATACGACTCATCTTCTGTGTCTTATGCTTTAGTTATAAAGTAAATAGTTTATGTTTGTATTGAAATTATTAGGGTTATGGGGAAGGTGCCCCGTTTACCCCACCCCATTGAGTGCACCACTGGTTCTAAATAAATGCTTAGTGAGAGGTCATTTTATCTTAGATATAATTAATTTATAAAATATGATAGTTATTTCAATGGTTTTTATGAACTTATAATGCCCCTTTTTCTCGTCAAGTGAAAAAATCAAAAGTATATTCTTTAGCTTTCATTTAATTAAGGGATAATAAACTTTTAGCTAAACACCCATTAAAAAAGGTTTAGCTTATATATAATATTAATAATGAATACTGTTTGAGCCAGTGTGTTAAAGGAGTCTCTCATTTTATATTATTAAGTCAATATAGTAAGTATAGTATTTATCTTAAAAATGTTAATTCAAGTTTAAAATTAATTATAATTATACAAAAATGTACATTTGTTATATTTGAATATGATGTATTTTCACTGTTTAAAATATGTTTTTCAAGTAAATAGAATAAGCTCTAATAGTGTTGTTTTTTCATTGTATCTTCACGCCAGTCAATGCTTTCCGCATTTAATAGCACAAGGTAGGTTTGAGGAAGATAGAATTATGAAAAGTACCCTCGTTTGCGTGGAAATAGCGGGAAACCATTAAGGAAAAATTACCATCAGTATACCGTGTAATTGAGCAGCCGCGGTATGCACATTTTTGTCCTCGATTCATTATTTCATAGTAAACATCTTTCTTTCAAAAATGAAGATAATATATATATATAATTAGATATCACTCAATATATATATATATATATATATATATATATATATATATATATATATACATTATTTAATCTATATAAATCAAAGGACATTGTACTGTTGGTTATAAACTGACCAGTTTCTATCGACCTTGAAGCTTGATTATCCTAGATGACCTGATGCGTGAAGCCAACGAAGTGGTCGTCTATCTTTTTACCAAAGGATGCCACCATCAAAATATTAGCGTCATGTACCTTACACAAAATATATTCCAACAGGGCAAGGGCCAAAGAGACATTTCCTTAAACGCACATTATATCGTGCTTTTTAAAAATCCCAGGGATAAAGCTCAGATTCAACACTTTGCACGACAAGTCTGTCCTGAAAATCCCCGTGTTTTACAAGAGGCTTACACCGATGCTACAAGTACGCCTCACGGCTATATATTGCTAGATTTCAAACAAGGTACACCAGAATGGTTCAGATATAGAACCCGCACAAATTGTGGGGTGCTGCCTGTACTTACCACGCAAAACTATAAAAATACCAACACTTCACGCTTACAGATCATTTCATAACCATGAGTCCCGAATTGCTGAAGCAAGCCCCACTGCTACGTGCATTGCATCCCATTAACCCGCCTTGATGAAAACGGCCGACAAGAATCTGGTTGACTCAGTTTGAAAGTGTGCCTACAACACTTTAAAAGGGCGGGTGCCGTTGAAAAATGTGCAGAAGACAAAGTTACGTGTTAACAAGCAGGTGTTGCGCAAGCTGGTCAAACGAGGAAAGTGCTAGAAGAAGAAGAGATGACTACTCGTTCAGAAAGGAGAAGCGTTCCTGCCCTTACATATAGCCCCATTAATCAGCGGTGTCCTCGGTCCCTTATTTAACAAGTAGATAACGGAGCACATGAAAAAGATGATATTGGTGTCCCCAGGAACATTACATCATTACAAGCAACACCACCAACAAGTGACATCGGCCACAAATCTAGTAGTCTCCTAGCTGGACAAGGAAATGAAAAAAATTCTCGTTTCAAAACTTTACGACAAGTCTAAATTGACTTTATACCAAAAAGTGCTACAGCGTTATCTACACTTTAGTCAACATCCTCCACCGTCTGAAAATACCACCACCATCGCGTCCACCTCTGAAGTGTCTGTACTTTCCATCCATGCTGTACTCATTACTGTATCAGCACAGGAACGTAAAAAGCTGAACTTTTACTAGAACATATAATTTCCCGAGGCGGCATCTGTTGGGACCCAAACGGGGAAGTGAGTACTCACGCTCCGTGGATCCAATATTGTGGATTTAGTCAACGATCTGGTCAGAGCAAGAAGACACAGCGAGCTATCTGGGTGATAAGAGTTTCTCACGGCACTTAAAAAAATAAACGTCCTGAAAGAATTTATTGTAAATTCGAAACGTTTGTCACCTATTAGAGATCCGATGCCCGTGCCCCAACCACTTTCACCGTCGCAACGCCCTAAGAAGAAGTAGAAGAAACTGAAAATGGTGGACGAAAACAGGTGGCTGCTGTTCCGAGCTTAATGGTACGTTTAGCCAACATCTAATACGACCCTTCTCATCCTGCAGGTTTTGCAGGGGCAGCGTCACTCATAAAGGCGTCCAAGAAAGATCCTGACAAAGTACGAGATTGGCTTCATGCGCAGGACGCTTATACCCTACAAAACTGGTGATAAAAAAGTTTCCACGCAACAAGTACGTGTTATCAAACACTGACGATCTCTGTCAAACTAATCTCAACGATATTTGAAGTCTCAGAAATTACAACAATGGTGCAGTGTACTTGCTCACCGTCATCGATGTGTTTAGCAAGATGGCATGGGTGAGGGCGCTTCCATCCAATACGGGGAGCGTCGTGAGAGACGCCTTTTGGGACATTTTTAAACAAAGCGGTCGTAAACCTCTATGTTTACAAACCGACAAGGGTACAGAGTTAACGGCACATCTAGTGTGGAAATTTCTCAAGCAAGGCGTGCATTACTACACCACTCATAATCCGGACGTGAAGGCAATCATCGTGTAACGATTCAATAGAACTCTGAAAGGGCGCATGTGGCGTTACTTTACTAAAAATAACACGTATTGGTATGTGGACGTCCTCCGATATCTATACTATGCTTACAACGGCGCAAAACAATCCAGTATCAAGATGGCACCTACCGACGTTTCAGAAACAAATGTGCTTCAAGTCAGAGATAATCTGTAATGCAAACAGCGTCCAAGCTCATATAGTAGGCCAAAAATTAAAATCGGTGACATTGTGCGTATTAGCAAATAAAAAATTATGTTTGAAATGGCTACGAAAGCAATTGGAGCGAAAAAAATTTCAAAGTCAGCAGTGTCATGTTGCAACAACCTGTCGTCTACAAGATGACCAATATTGATGGTGAAGAGGTGGAGGGAACGTTTTACGAACCCAAATCGCAACGCGTACGTCTTCCCAAAACTTTTAAAGTTGATAAAATACTACGTGTCAAGGGTAAAGGCGCCAGAAAGAAAGTGTACGTGCAGTGGATAGGTTACCCCACCAAGTTTAATTCTTGGATTCCTGCCAGTTACGTCAGCGCCCTAACCATGAAGGACCAGTTTCACATCACTTTGCCGAGTGACAGCTCTATAGGATATTTCCTGAAAAAAATCCTCGTTAATTTAACCACGTAACTACCCTAACGTCTTACACTCGAAGGCCAGTGGGAAGTCACTCTCACCAATTCCAATATCCGTGTTATTTCACCATCGTAGCAGAGGGCCTAAATATTGTATGGTACAACTGGGGGGACGCTAACGGCGTGGAACAAATATTCAACGATCATATCCCTCCTGGAAACAACAGCACTCTCCATGAATTGATCAACGCTCTAAACGAAGTAGAGGCATTTAAAGCGGATTCCGAAGTTGTATTCAAGTACACAAATCCTAACAAAAAAATTGGACGTTGTTTCTTCTTCACCAAATATACAGCTGCTGACTCTATCAAGTCAACTAAGTCTACAACTCGGTTTCAATCCTCAGACTAATCTGATCAACGTCCCAATATCACCGTACGCCCTCAACATTCTACTAAGCATCTAGGCATCTAGGTGTACATCTACACGGATATCGCCAATCCTCAGCCCATGTGTGATATTGTGGCACAACTTTTACGTATCGTTGGTATCAACAACATAAACTATTTATACGGCATACATAAGACAGTTAGTTATGATCCGTTGCACTACATGCTCGTACTTAGAAGAGAAATTGAAAGCCTGTAAAATAATATAAGAACAGACACTGGTGAACCTGTACCATTCGAATTTGGAAAAGTGTGCGTGAAACTTCATTTTAGACGCTGCTCAACATGAACTGTCCCTACCAAAGATACTAAGTCAATCAGGCTGGAAAGGAATATCTTCGATTTACCACAGTGTTCCCTATCAACGCGGGCACGAGATATAATTTTTTTCAGCGGCCTTTTCAAGAGCGTCGTACCGTGTCTGATAAGCGGTGCTAAAACCATTGGAAAATAGGCGCTTCATACGGTTATCAACGTGCTCTCCAACGTTGCGTCGTCCTTTCAAAGAGGCTCTACGGCACCGTGTTGGCGAGGCTGTAACTAACCTGAAACGCAAATCGGAGCAGAAGATCGACGCACTGATGATCGGCTTGGGCTATAAAGGGCGTCGTAAGAAGCACCGAAGTCAGTCTTCTGTCATTGCCTGACGTAAAAAGGTCAAGAAAGAAGCGATAGATATTTTTAGTTGAAATGTCGTTTCTACACCCCCAATCCTGCGAGTGTGCCAGCAGAAAGGGATTTGAGGCCCGTCGCAGTTTCACCGCAAAAAGTAGGACGATGGATCTTTTGGGGTATCTACACGGTGACGTGTTTAACCAAGAGAAATACTTTTAAAACCGCACCAAACTCAGAATCAAGTTGGTCCGTTCCAGAGACGGGTTTAGTCTTATGACCATCCTTGAACTCCCTCACTTTAAGGATCACATCGCTGAAGCCGGCCTTCAAGTGCGACGTGTCAAATTAGCACCTTCTTTACTGTTGGCACATGCCAAGGCATTAAACGTCAGTCCCGCAAAGTATCCCATCACCCGTGTGGAAGTAAAATCACTCACTATACCTACGGGTGTGCAAGGAAAGTCAATGGACAACGTATTTACCAGACAGTTACCCACACGATGCATCATGGGATTTGTATTAAACGTGGCGTTCAATGGAGAGGCCACCAAGAACACGTTCAACTTCCAGATCTATGGCATGAAGCATTTCTCGCTGTACGTGGACGGGGAACAAGTGCCGTCTAAACCACTACAGCCTGATTTTTCAAACTGCAATTATGTCATGTTCTACCATGCACTGTTTTCTGGAACGGGTATCAATTTCATGAACTAAGGTAGCGACATCACACAGGAAGCCTTTCCTAAGTTATATCATCTCATGGCTTTCGATCTCATACCTAATCTGTCCACCCAAATGACATAGCATCGGAATTTGACGAGGTATGGCTCTCTGAGCATCGAAGTGAGCTTCACCAGAGCTCTCGCCGAAACCGTCAACTGTATCATGTACGGGGAGTTTGCATCATCACCATAGACAAGGACAGAAACGTCTTGACCGATTATGGGAGTTAATATTAACGGCTTCCCGCCTCTTACACACGTCATTTAAATCATGTAAGTCATTGTGGATTTCCATAGTTTCATTGACGACAGCAAACAGTTTATCGTCAAGGAACTGAGTGTTTTATCTGTATGCGGTACATTACTTCAACATTGGGTGTTAAAACCCCATACGCTATCGAGGAATTTTCAGCTACCGATAAAAAGCAAGCTGACTATATTGTCAACAAACTGCATGGTATTCCCTGAAATAGCGGTGATGTGGATTACAGCCTGCTCAAATCCCTAATCTCTCGTGCCACAACACGTGCAGAAATCGTCTACGTCAAGGAGGCAGATAAGAAAAAGTTTCTAGTCAAATACACGTCTACACCCGTCGTATATTTGTACGACAGAGGTTGTTCGTCTTTGAAAACACTTAAGTCAGGCCGCAACATGTGCATAGCACATAGTTATGTATCAAATTTCTGTTCGGCCTCTATCGTTTGGGGACTTCGAGATTGGATGATTGAAGATGGACATGCAAACCATAAGAATTGCGCTGAAAACAAACCAGTGGTTCCGTTCTGTACAGTTGGGTGTTTCCCCTGCTGATCAACTACCCGCAAGAATAGCTCAACCTGCCACTCTCGTCATCAACACTGATCCACACACAAAGCCTGGGACGCATTGGGTCGCCATCTTTATTGACAAGAACGGCATGGGAGAATATTTTGACATTTATGATTTTCCACTCCGTATAAAGTCACATCTGGCATTTATACGCAAAAACACTTCCCACACGTCTCATAGCACGCTACAACTTCAAAGCATCACCTCAGGCGTTTGTGGCCATTACTGTCTCATGACCCTTCTCTATCACGCCTAGAACATTCCAATGAAAACTTTCCTAACCCTATTCTCGCTCACGAATCATAAAGGCAAGGACGCTAAGGTGGTGAGATATTACAACACATTTTCAAGACTGTAGGGTCCTGCTGCCCTTCAAGAGGCTGCGTCCAAGCAGCGTGTGCCTATAAAAGGGGCGTATCGTTGGCGTGCCGGCCATAACCGTGACAGTCATTGAAGCAAATAAACATCATGGAAGGGCAAGACATTTGCGCCCGCAAAGCAAAACCGGTGAAGCCACTCGCCATCACCATTATTTTCAACACTTTGTTTCCACTGGACAAAGTCGATGCTAATCAAGTCATCGTTGGCATGAGTTTCAAGAACAACTTTACGACCTATGTTCAGTTAGAAAAATGTGGAGGGAACTGTGCGGTGTTCAACCGTACAGAGTGGCAAGAACTGGCAGCTACAAGTCGGTCATATCAAATATTTTCAGCAACATGTAACCTCCTCAGAAGATTAGTCTTACTAATCATTAAATCTCTCTGAGAAGCATGTGCGGTGACCATATGGTCGTCATCAGCGAGAAACAAGACGCTGGACTCAAACGGTTCACCTATCTAGCATCTAGCTGGGCACGTCTTTGTGATGTGTGGGACCTCATCGACGTTGCCGTTGACCGCCGGGATATGTGGTCACACGATATTGCAACGATTTGATCGACGTACTTGTTGTCAATGTATGCGTCACGCAAACAGAATCAGTGGATGTCATTGATCTTGAACAGCCTACTGTGGAAACACACATCAAAAACCTTGATCTTATCAGTGCTACCTAATATACACGTCAAGTTGCCCGCTTGGACTATTTTATTCTGGATTGTGAACTAAAAACAATTTTACTAATACATCTAAGAGACACTGTAGAAAAACGTATGAACGAATATATGCGGCATTCCTGTAAAAGTGTATAATAAAAATTATGTATGCCCCTAAAACGTTTAATAACTGTAAAACCTTTAATGTTTAGTAAATATATGTTTTGTAATATCATGTTTTATTCACGCAAAACCTTTCTGTCCCCCCCCACACGTAGGTTAACTAGATACGAGTCTTGATTTGTCAAGAGAGCAAACTGGCACCACACATGAACAGGGCCAATTACCTCACGGTCCCAATCTATTCCTGTCTCGACTTGTCTTGTTGAGCCACCTAACTGGCGCCAGTCATCAGGGAAAACCCATTGCAACATAAATGGGGAGGGTTGCGACATCATTCAAGGTCGTGTTCTATTTCTGTCTTGTTGAGCCGCTAAACTGGTGCCAGTCATCAGGGAAAACCCATTGCCGGGGAGGGTTATGACAGCATTCAAGGTCGTTTTCTATTTCTGTCTTGTCGAGCCGCCAAACTGCCGACAGTCATAAGGGAAAACCCATTGCCACATAGAAGACTTACGGAAAAAACTCTAGAAATAATTCTTTGCGACATTAAAGGAGGACAACAGGTCGCTAAACCCACGTCGTCATGGAAATAACCAGAGGAGAAAGGGGGTTCAAACTTGTGGTGGAAGGGAGAAATCACTGTACTCAGTCTGTGATATAAATAACAGCCAATCAAGGTGCTGTTCCCACATATACAAACCGTAGAAAGGCGGTCAGGGGAGTGGGGAAGCCAACAAACAATCAGGGCGAGAGGACTTGGTCACGTGACGAGCTCTAAGCCAATCAGCGTCGAGTACCAGGTGGTCCAGAACACTACTCACGTGAGCTCCCTCAAGAAACTGGCTTTATTCCAGAAAACAATCAAATCAACAGGGCTATACTTAGAGTTGGACTTACTCAGACCCGTTTAATTATGTTTTGTGTTTATAATAATCTATAGAGTATTCTCCATCTAGTGCACTTAACGGCTAGAATTTACTTGATCATTTTGTGTTTTTATAATTCCTAACTCTAGCTTCTTTATTTCACATAGCCATGGCCACGTGCTTATGGCTGAATGGGTCAGGCCGTAAAGTATACTAAAATATATAAATTCATGCCTTGACCTTGAGACAGAACCAACAACATCCCAATCTAATGCAGCCAACCACTTTTCTGTCACGCAAAATAAGAAGCGACATTTGTGGAGTTGTACAATCATGCAGTCAATTCCTATATTGTTTAAATCAGCCACTATATTACTTCAGCAGTGTTTATTTAATTTTAAATACTAGCAAATTATTGTTTGGAAAAGTGATCAATATTCCAGACTAGGTTTCGTGCTAATATGTTGGTAGCTATAAAAGTGAAGTTAGTCACGCTATAACGAGTCTTATCTCGCGCAAGGGAGCACGGGACTTCCCCAACAGTTTTAAACCCGTTAAAAACTTTGTGTTTCTGCAGTCCTACTAGCTTTTTTAATAAATATTTTGATTTTAGCAATGGAGTCTTACTAAACAAATCAAGATTTCCAAATGTCGTTTCTAGCTTCCTAAATATAATATTTGATCGCACGCTGAATTTTGGGAACCCCATACCTACTCTATCAAAATCTAAATCTGTTGTAAAGGAAGAAACAAATAGACCACTTTGCGGGTTGAAGAGGTAGGACACATTTTTAGACTAGAGCCTGATTTTCCTCAATAATATGTGAAAATATCTTTGCACAATAACATTTTTAATTTAAGTAGAAAGTAAAATTATTTAAATAAATTTTATTATATTTTGAGCTATTTTGCTATCCAAGTTGGCAATATTGATATGCATCATCTATTTAAATTGGTTTAAAAATAAAGACTAATATTAATCACTTTTTCATGTTGTTTAAAACCCATTGTTGTATTGTAGAAAACAATTATTCAGATGTTAATTTTAAATGTTTACTTTAGAAAAATTTATTTTAATTGTGTTTGTTATAATTTTTTAACAACAAAGAATTGTTTTAATACATTTATTCTTATTTTTATAATCGATTCTTTAGTATTGTTCTTGGCTTTCAAACCAGTAACATTTTGAGGTTATGGGTAAAACAGCATCAGTGTTCTTCCCTGGCCAGGTAACAGTCCGGATATGAACCCAATTGAAAACCTGTAGGCCATTGTTAAAATATAATGCGCCTACAAAAGATCACTACTAAAGTATGTTTGCTTGAAACCTTGGTAAAAGTGTGGCATCATGATGATGAAATACAAAAAAAATGTGAAAATCTTTTTAACAATGTGCCAAAAAGACTAAAATTACTTATCGAGAACACAACAAATTAAACTGTGAACAAATTGGTACATTTATGGTTTCTAACAAAATAAACATAATAAACCAATTAAAACCCCTAATTGGTTATGTCTCTGTAGAACGTTATTCCTAGGCATACACAAACACTATCGTGTAGTGATTAAGGCGTGACCAAATTATTTCATATTTTCCTGGTTATTGGATTAACTGAGCACAGCATCAATGGTATTAGTAAACACACATAGGTATTTATCATTTGCATTCTCAGAATATTCCTGAAATGTTCTCAACTAAATTAAAATGCAAGGCAAAGCCAGTCCAGAGGGCATTTAATATTGATAAAAATGAAGTTAGTGAATAATCAATACTCGCAGCTACTAATAGTAACCCAGTAATTTATTAATATAAATGAAACAACAAAACATGAGATCAACAATAAAGTAGAAAAACTACAGCGCAATATATAAAACATGAGTGACCAGAACAGTGTTGCCAGACAGTGCTACCAATAACTCGTACAGCTAAAATTGACCGTAGTATCTGATACCACCTTCAACTCAACAATATCTCAATCAATATAGAGCATAAAACTCAGTTACAAGAAAATTTCAATTTTTTACAATATTGAGACAATTCTCAAAGAATTCAAATTTAGTTATTGGTAAAGATTTTGTCATCACATCTGCCAATTATTTATCATTGGTTGATACATTTCCTATTTTAAATGTACCATTGTTAAATGTTGCCTTACATAAATGTGTTTGGTACGTTTCATCTCATAAGTATGAGTCATCTTGGTATATTCCTGATTGTCTTATCAATCAAATTAGAATAAACAGACGTACAAATCTCCTGCAAAAGTTGAGCCAAAAATAAACATTCAAACATACAGGCAGAGAATGCTCAATCTCCGACTCTCTATTACCTAAAGCAACTTCTTGACTGGACTAGATTTAAACTTTCATCCCTGAAGGGTTTAGGGCTGTGGTCTCCAACTTGTTGCAAGGTCTGACCATATTATCTTTTTTAAAAACCATCGCGACCGTTTGATCATGATTATACAGATTAGTAGGGTGAAAAAGGGAGTTTCAGGGCGGAAGTAGTGTGAGACGATTTTTTTCTTATAGCTCCTTAAATGAGCACGGTGTTTTCAGGGCGGAAGTGGTGTGAGGTGTTCTTTTCTTATAGGTCCTTAAATGAGGACGGTGTTTTTCAGGGCGGTGGGATGTCGAGGGATGGACGGGGGTGGGAGGCAAGCTCTTTCGGAGCGGCGAGCGCAGGAGGGGTGTTTTTTCAAGGAGACCTAACCTCTGTGATCTGTATACATTTAATAAGCTCCTTCTAAGTATTGCTTCTCTCTATCTCTCTGTCTCTCATATTATAAATCTTTTCCTCTCAGAATATAATCATAAAAAGGATACCCTTCTATCTCTATGTATTTCTCTCTCTCTCTTACAAGGGAACTTAGGAATTAAGGTTAAATAGTATGGATTCTTTAAAACAATACATAAATATCTTCTGTACAGTGAGTATTATTATAAAATCTCTTCCTCTATCCCTTTTTTATAAAAAAATATACATATCTTCAATTCAATGATTATTATAAATCTTTTCCTCTCAGAATATAATCTTAAAAGGATACCCTCTATCTCTATGTATTCTCTCTCTCTCTTACAAGGAACTTAGGGATTAAGGTTAAATAGTATGGATTCTTTTAAATATCTTCTGTAAGTGAGTAAAATCTCTACCTCTATCCCTTTTTCATCTTTCTTAACGAGATCGTGAACTTTGCAACTAAGGTTAATTAAATAGTACAGCCTCTTATTTAACGTGTATATTCTTAAGATTACGATGATACATACAAAGATTATTTTTAAAAAAATTCTTTCTCTCAGAAAAAAATTTAAAGACTTTCATTCGGTGCATACAATGATTATATATAAAAATCTCTTTCTATAAAGTCTTTCGGTGATTATAGTCTTGGGTAAACACACATACATCTCACCATCATAGAACGCACACGCGCGCGCACGTGAGCGCGAAAGACCGACTCGGGCTAGAGGTAAGTCTGCACGCGCTTCACCACTTGAATAGCTCGTACTTGTCATCGCCTAGATATATCAGACCTCGCTGTGAAGCGTTAAAGCGACTCCTGTACATCGCACCAAAGATTTACCCGGTAGACGGATTCTTCCCACACAGTCTAGCGTTATGATGTTCAGCTTGTCCTCCGCTTCACTGACCTCTTCATCTCCTTCTAGATGACGAACGTTGTAGGTTCGGTACTTTTCAAGTTCGGAGATGCACTTGACCCGATCGTGCTCCTCGCGCTCGATCCGATCCAAAACCGCGCACAAAGCGTCTTCCTCCTGGAGAATTTGTAGCTCGTCCACTTCCTTGGGATTGTAGACGGACTGACTCGATTCCCCCATTCCGGGATTATGACGTCCGAGCCAGTGTACGGAAGAATCGCAGTGCTCACTGTAGCCCTTGTCAACCGCCGCGATGTAGTATTCTAAGCCACCGTTCGAGATCTTAATATCGCTCATGTCCTCCAGACGGTAACCCAACTGTCTAAACATATCGAATGTGATGCGCTCTCTACTCGCACACGCTTTATATGCTCAGAATGGACGGGAACCACACCCTCCCTTCTACACTATATCTTTCACATCGATCCACGAACTTTGTGTCGAGTCAAACCCCAACCATTTGACGTATACTCTATTTCCGGAACGTCTGATTATAATCTCTACAAGGTAAACATCCGGATACAAAGTCTTTTTAAGCTCC
The DNA here is from genome assembly GCA_039000515.1 of Timema cristinae. Classification (NCBI taxonomy): domain Eukaryota; kingdom Metazoa; phylum Arthropoda; class Insecta; order Phasmatodea; family Timematidae; genus Timema; species Timema cristinae. The sequence goes on from JBCFYV010002255.1 coordinate 48,015,157, forward strand.
ATATCGTAGAATCCTCCTGTGATAGGCTTACCTTTCATATCTTCGAGTAGGAAGGTCTTGGGATTAGTCTCGATGAAGTTACGTAATTTAAACAGTTTGGTCGACCAGTTGCGGTATAACCCTTTTGGTAAACGTCCTTATACTTACTGATACGGACTATATCACCCACTTTAAATATGTTTGGTGTAGAATCCGAGATCTTGAGACGTTTATAGACTGTATGTAAAAGTTTGTCATTCTTGACGTCTATAGGCTTCATCTTTATGGTCGAGTGTATCATCCGGTTGTATTCGTCCAGTAACGAATCGATCATATCGATCCATCGATACGATCCTTTAGCCGTGAATCTCCTCCATATCATGTTCTTGGGAGTGCGATTAAATCGTTCCACGACACTAGCCTTAAAGTTGCTGTATGTAGAATAGTGATTGATTCTTTTCTTGCCATGAGTGTTTTGAATTCCGCGTTGTAAAACTCTGTCCCATTATCCGTTTGATTATGACGTACGGGAGGTAAACCTTTGTCGGTCACCTTGTTGAGGAGGAGAGCCATTGCGGCGCTGACATTCTTACCCGTCTTAGTCTTGACAGGTGAGGCCCAAGCCATCTTGGAATACACGTCGATGACGGGGAGAAGGTACTTGAACCCCTTATTTGATCGGGAGTAGGGTATCATCTCTACCAGATCAGCCTGAAGGAGTTCGTTCAAGCCTCGTACGCTAATATATCTTTGGAGAAATCGTCGTCTTGCAGGACGATGAAGTTCACGCGCAATCTCCCACTTGACGCTGGACATGATTATGATAAAATACGGATGAGATGAATGTCTTTATACGATGATTCCGGCCTCGCGTAATTCCTCAATGATTGAAACGATCTCGTTCTCGTGAGCAGAATGACCGGCCTCGGTAGATGCGTACAAGAGTCGTAATCGATCGACCAATTCGTTAGGATCGTCCCAATAGGTATAATCGATCCCTCTCCCTGTCTCCATCTTGTATAAACCGTCGCCCTCAAGCTCCTCCTCAAACATAGGTTTGATGATTAACGAATACTTTTATCCCACACAAATCTTGATTCGAGCGTACAGGTCGTTTCTAAACCGATGCGCGTTCATTTCTTCGAGCATAGACTTGTATACTTTCAGATCCTCCTTAGAATAATGCACGGGTTCTCTTCTGAAGAGTAATTCTAATAGCCCTCGGGTATACGGTACCGTCATATTGTTGAGAAGTACTATGCCGTCTCTCCCGTCGAACACGATACGGCTATCTCCGAGCTTGGTAGAGTTACCTTCATGACGGACTCCATAGGTCTTATAGGAATGTGTGTAAGACGAATAAAGATAAGTATCCAATAGATGTCTGTTCTGCAATCTCTCAGGTGAGACTTCTGCCTCCTCGGGTTCGGGTTCAGCGAGCGCCTTTACCATCTTGTTTAGGATCCGTGATAGGTTTGAATATTTCATTCGCAACGTGCTTGGACTCGTGTCGGGCATCACGTAGTTGCTTATACTTTCGTTTAATAATCTTACTCGCTTTTATGATATCCTCCGTGACCTTCATCGACATGATGTAAGGTGCGAATGTCTCTTACGAAGAAGAAACGGTTCATTATATCTAAACGTAAGTAAAACCTAATTCAACGTGTAAAATCATAGGTGACGTCAAGTGGTTTTCTATCATGAAAGATATAGAGTCATCTTTGAACACCTCTAAAGGAGTGCCGTCGATAATTTTAAGATTCAACAAGCAAATAATACCTTTCAAGTTCATGACCATCGTTGAAATGATGCCTGCCCTCTTGAACTTATAACCACGTTCACCCGTTAGAGTCAATTCGAAATGTCTCGCATCCTTCCTCATAGGTTTTGAATCCAAGTAAATGTAAACGAAACCGCGACTAGCCGTAGAGTCCACATAAGCCTTAGGCACGGCGCCTGAAGGTAATGAGGGCATACCTATGTTTCAAAAAACTATGCCGCCCGCATCGTAAAGCCGATCGGTATCTGTCCTCTTTACGGATAGTATACCTCTCGTTATCTTATCGTTGAAGTCGGTGTAAACGGTTCGTTGTATCACGAAAGATTCCTCTAACATTAGCAACTTTGGACCTAAAGCGTCAAGAACCGTTTTATTTTCGTTGAGACGATCTTCTTGATGACGAGACAGTTTCCACACCTCCTCCATCCCTTGGCGGCTACTCTTCTCGAAGTTGGCATACTTTATTCGATCATTCTCCAATTACTCGATCAACGATTCCATCTGTCCCCTGATGGCGTCCTTGGCAGCGTTGAGTGCGAGTATCTGCTCGTTACTATGTCTCGCATCTATCCTATCGACGTAAGACTTGTTACAGACATCCTTAGATGCGATGGGCGTCTCGACATTGACGATCCTCTTCGATCTAGCATCGTAATACCCTTGAGAGTTTAGAGTCAGATTTCCTTCCGTCTCAACGATAGATCTATATTTGTAGAGACTATGACCTAATTTAAATATGGACGACATGATGTCTTATCGCATACTGAGTAAGCGTTCATGTTAATCATGCAAGATAAAGGTATCGAACCCGTAGCGATATCGTCCTTTATCATTCTCATGATCTTTGCTCAACACTATAAAATCGTACTTGTGTTTTTTCCAACACAGCGAGCACACCTCCTTAAATTTTTGGAATGTCATATCCGTGTTCACGTGATCGTCGTAGACGTGTCTCAGGTTCGTATCGTCCATCCTGAATAGGATGAGAAGATTTACGTTATCTCTCATCATCTGTTTCGGGATGAGGGAGTACGTCTGGCAGAGATAGAAACAGTCTATAGCCTTATGTCTGCCCATACTGAAATAAGCCTGTATATTAAACTGTTTATCGCAAGCGACGTCGTCAAAAATGAATACAGAGTCGGGTTTGGCCTCGGTCGGCGGGAAAATTTCCGCGTTGTCGGAACAAGGGAAATAGCCCAAGCATTCTACGAGAGAGAACCTTCGATAAACGTTGATACTTGGGCTGGTATAGCGATTTAGAGTAAACGAACACGTTCTTGAAGCGTAGACCGTTAGGTTCCTCCAACAGACTGATCATAGCGTTGGTTTTACCACAATTCGAAGGTCCGCAGATGATGCAACGGATACTATCAGGCAACAACGTGCCGTGTCTCTGTGGTAAAGCTCTACCCGCATCGTGATCGTTGTTGCGTACGGTTAAAGAGTCTGTCTGTTTATCGAGCCGCATGTCGACCAGTTCATCTATATAATGCACGCACCTATATAAATACGAATCAATACGTGTCATGAAACGAAGAAGAGGGAGAGGATTGTTGGATAAGATAATCAATAATCTACCGTTCGAGGTGCATATACCCGGATAGCAGTACTGCGGACCGGGAACAAAGTTGGAAAAACGATTGAAACGAAGTGATCCCGGAATAAACGAGTTAGATCGATACTGTAAAGAACACGATATCGCCTACTCCAAGGTGAAAGATCTTGCAGGACATCATACCGCAGATCGCGAACTTATCGAGAAATCGTAAAAAAGATTACTTGCACCTGACTCGAAGTTGAGCGGAAAAGCCGGCGCGTGGGCTGTCGCCAACACGATGAAATCTAAAGTCAAGATGGGTTCCGGTCTAAAGAAGAAAGCTCGGCGTCGTCAACGAAGTGCTACTACTACTCGCCGTAAGAATGAGGGTGGATTTCTACCTATACTACCTCTGATCGCGGCGCTTGGAGCCGTCGCCGGAGGAACCGCAGGAATCACGAAGGCCGTACAAAGTGCGAAGGCGAATACGAAACAATTGAACGAGGCTCAGAGACATAATCGTACGCTCGAGGCTATCGCCATGGGGAAAGGGATGTATCTACAATCTTACTCGAAAAAAGAATGACTACCTAAACGTGCCCTTACTGAAACGGATCTGCGCAAGTAGGCTAGCAAGCTAAAAATCCTCTTCTTTAGGGGAGTATTTGCGAGGTATGCTTTACCTATCAGCCCCCCTTGGAAGATAGAGAGCGCCATCATCAATCTTAATAATGATAGTGGTAAGGGTACGCATTGGGTGGCGTATAAGTAAAACGTCGAGCGGGCAGATTACTTCGATAGTTTCGGTGATCTAAAACCGCCACTCGAACTTGTTAGATATCTCGGAGGAATACCTATCACCTATAATCATAAACGGTATCAAGAGTACGGTACCGTTTTATGCAGTAATCTTTGTTTAGCTTTCCTTAAATATCGCGCTGACGTTCGATCTTAGTAAATATGTCTATGACACTTATACTGACGGGTCAGAGTTCGAATCTGACGGAGAACTACTTCCCACATATCCTGCTTTGAGAAGAGAATCGCAAAGAAGAATGGTTCATCGGACTGATCAATCTGGCGACGTTCAATTCCATACCGAACATCGACGAACGTAATAATAAATTTTATTGTGACGGTAAAGAGTATACCGTCCCTCCGGGCACCTATTAACTTGAGGCGTTGGACCGATTCTTGCGAAGAGAAGTCTCGAGTAACGTAAAGCTCTCTATTATCGGTGACCCTAGCACTTTAAAGAGCTATATCACTTGCAATAAGCCTATTGACTTTACCCGACCTGGCACGTTTGCATCCTTGCTAGGGTTCGACTCGGTCATACTTCCTGCGGGGAAGACACACATATCTACCAATACCGTGAATATTCTTCACGTGAATGCGATCCGCGTGGAATGTAATCTCGCTAGCGGGGCTTACGTCAACGGAAAACCGAGTCATACCTTGCACGAGTTCAGTATGACCGTCCCGCCGGGCTATAAGATACTGGAAGCGCCTAACAATATCATTTACCTTCCGGTAACGAAGCGAGTAATAGAGTCTATCGCAGTACGACTTATCGACGAACGAGGAGATATCGTCAACTTTAGAGACGAGACGATATCGCTACGTCTACATCTGAAACGAGTCGGTGGAGATGGGACTCGTACTAGATAAAACGAGACGGCGAAGTCTTCCTCGAAACATTGAGATAAGAACAGTGAAAGTGTTAACACCTGCAAATAAACTATATTTAAGACGTCTAGGCTACTCGTTACGAAAATAATAGATGATGCCGTGGACATTCTGAACATTGGAGACTCTGCCGCTTTCGATACGGCCTTGACCAGTTTCCAGTATCATTCCTACGCCTCGTATATTCCCGGACCGTTAGCTAACGGAACGGGCTTAGGATATCTACCCAACAAGAAGGGCTGTACACGTTACCTCACCATTCTCTACTACATATCAAAGGACGACTACTTTTGAATACGGGGAACCCGGAAGTACTTCGAGGATTGTTAATAACGGAATACTGCATCTATTCTCAAGAATCGCCTTTGAGATCAACGGGATAGAGATTGATCAATCGAGAGATGTAGGCATTTCGACTCAGCTTAAAAACTATCTATCTATAAGGAATGGTGAGCAGACTCATCTTTCAAACGTGGGTTGGAGGTTTGAAGGTGTTCATGTGCACGCAGAAACAGGCATCTTTGACGTATGCACCCTTTACGTCTCATACTAGGATTCGTTGAAGATTATTATCGAATACTGATCAATGCGAAACAAGAACTGGTGCTAGTTCGTTCGACCAGCGACAACAACGCTTTACAAAGAGCGCCTCCCCCCGTCGTGGAGACACCCTCTAGGATCGATTTAAGTAAAATATCTTGGCTTGTACCGCATATAAAGACTTACGATATCAATCGTCTCAACCTGCTTAATTTCATCAAGAGTGGAAGGATCATCAAGCTACCTTTTCGTTCTTGGGAATTGTATGATTACCCTAACGTACCTACCTCTAATCAGCATGATTGGAATGTGAAAACTTCAACTTTGCAGGAAAAACCTCGTTACGTTTTCGCTCTTCAGACTGGGCGAAACAATACGACGGCTGCAGATAGAAGTATTTTCGATCATTGTAATTTACGTAATGCTAAACTCTATCTAAATCCTATCATGTACCCTTATGAGGATATGAACTTGGACTTTAGACAAGATTCCTTATCGAAATTATACGAAGACTATGCTAATTTCCAGACTTCGTACTACGGAACGAGCACCTCTTTACCTTTACTTTACCCTTCTCATTTCAAGTCTCACGCACCCATCGTCTTGTTCGATGCCAGCCGGCAGGAAGATACTCTCAAGGACGGTATGGTGACGTGTCGTATAACGTTCGAGACAGAGGAAAATATTCCAGTAAATACCAAGGCGTTTTGTCTCATCATACACGATAGAGTGGTCCGCTATAACCCTTCAAGCAGTGACGTTAGCAAGATAACATCATAAATGGAGCATCATCGTTCTCGTCTTGATTAGTATGTTGATCGACGTGCAAGGATACTCGATTGATAAGAGAGTATTCATATTCAAGGAGGTGAGCGTTCTACATTACGAACACGTTGACGAAGCCAACTACAAGTTTCTTCCTCCGTTCAAGATCGACAACCTCTCCGCATCGAGCAAGAGGAATGTAGATTGGGTGACCGACTATTATCACGGACTATCTTGGTACGGCGGAGAAGTACAGTACTCGAATCTTCGTTCTATCATAATTTCTCATCTAGAGCGGTACACATCACGACTATCAATCTATATTATAGGAACTGAGATGATGACTTGGCTACAGAGCGTCATCGGCGCCGATAGTGACAAGTACGACTCTTACGAGCTAGGCAATCTCGGTTGCCCTTCTCTGAGTAAGCTTAAAAATCTGTACAACGTAAACAAGTGTTCCACTCATTCCGGTACCGTCTACTCGTGCACCACAGAAAATGTCCGACTACTCCACGAATGTTTCAAGAATTTTAAGTCTGATCGGACAAAACTTTTGCGATCTGACCAAGAGTGTGATGCGGAACGATACGAGTTCGGTTATTCCAGCATTGCTTCATATGATAGCCTTGATAAATGAGTATAAAGAGTACATCGATTTCGATAAGCTATCATGTTTCTGCGGTCAAGACGAGGTTGGCACGGTCAGACGTAAGAAGAAAACTACTGACACTTCTAAACGTACGGTCGGAAAGAAGAATAAAACTTCTGTGGAAGCGATCAAGGAGCCTATGAAGAAGAAGAAGCTAAGAGACGATTTGAAGGATGCGTAAGGGAATTCACAGTGTAACTGTCGAAACTCTTGAACGAGCGCTTTAAGTCAGAGACAGTAGATTGAAAAGGTTTTTATTAACTTTTTTCATCGATCTTTCTTGCATACTCCCTAGCTTGTTATGTATCAATTATTACTTTGTATTATTTAGAAAGAGATGTATTTAATCAATTAGACAATAAGTATAGGACTATTTTTTTTAATCTTTGAAAATAAATGTATAAGTCTAAGAATATGTCAAACTTTTTTCATTTATCCTTCTTGGATACTTGTAATGTATTAATCATGTTTTTTTAAAGATTATTTCTTTGTTTTCTCTAAAATAAGATGTATTTAATCAATTAGAGTATATAAAAACTTTTTTTATTCTTTGGAAATAAATGTATAAGTCTAATAAAAAAGAATTAACGATTATTACTTTTTTCTTTGTATTCTTAGAAAGGGATGTATAAGTCTATGAATCTATAAAACATTTTTTTTATCTTGGAAATAAATTTATTTAAACAATTAGATTATAAGTCTAGGAATCTATAAAAAATGTATAAATCTAAGAATGTAACAAACTTTTTTAAATAAAAGAATTAACGATTATTACTTTGTTTGTATTATTTAGATAGAGATGTATAAGTCTATGAATCTATAAAACTTTTTATTCTTGAAAAAAATTTATTTAATCAATTAGAACATAAGTCTTAGAGTATATCAATGAGGGGGGGGGGGTTGGAGTGGAGGAGGAAAGAAATAATAATAAAAAACAACACACAATATCGTTATAATAACTCCATTTAATGAATATAATAATATACTATTTTTTAAACAGATACATACTAAATTAATATTTTCTTCTTCTTCAGTTAATAATGATAAAGTTACAGAACATGAATATGTGCTACAACCTAAATATTTTCTCAAGTCTTTTAGAAGCATTAACATTTTCTTTAGACAATAGTAATAAAGGTATAGTTCTTGAAATTTTGTTTTCTCTTTATCATGATATACATCGACATTAATTATTCACTCTTGTTTTAGAAGCACTTATTAATATTTTTCCTAATCACTTACACTTACACTATAGACACTTTTTTTCATAGAACGACGGGTTAGTATCGATCAGCGTCTCTTGAGAGGAAGTAGATGCCTGCTCACTTATAGAGTAATGGTACCATAATAGAATATTGACCTTACCGGGTACTATATCTTTTATCGAATAGTGATAAATTGGTAGATTTTGAATATACATTGTTACTTTAATTATTCACTCATATCTTTTAGAAGCACTGTATTAATATTTTCTTAATCACTAACACTTACACTATAGACAAAATTCTTTTCATAGAGACGACGGCTCAGTATCTATCAGCACCTTTTGGGAGAAAGTAGATGGCCGCTCACTTATAGAGTAATGGTACTATGGTAGAGTATTGACCGTACCGGGTACTATATATCTTTTATCGTCGATAGAGCATAGGGCGACCCGATTGAATTTTTGAGTGTAAAGTTTGAATCCTACAGCTCTTATTGAACGAGCCTCTCTCATGACTATCATCTCATTGGTCAGACAATTGTGATAGTCCTCTAAACAAAGCGTTCTTAACGCGCTACTCATGACCCCTTTAGCCTTGAGCGTCTCGCCATCTCCTTGTACCGCGAATGAATAGAGTTTAGGACGTAAACCTATGAACTCGGTGATGATCCGACCTCGAGTCTCGTCTTTTAGTTTACCAAAGCACCCCTTTATTTACTACAGGCATCCCATAATCATTGTCTTGTCCGTAGGCAGAAGTGTCCAGGTAGTCATTAGCTAACAGGATAAGTCGGCGGTACGCATCCTTAACAGTCATGTAGTAGAGAATGAGTCCGTATCGTGTATTGGAGTTTTAACGTGCCTGTCGGGAAGGCGGGGACCATAACCTGGTAATGTAGACCGTACATGACTACCTTCAAGATTTCCAAAATGGCGAATCCTACATAGATAGGCATATCAAAGTAAATCTCTTGCGTTCCATCTCGATGATGACCAGGTTTTCCGACACGACGTACTCCCTTTTCACGCTACTCAGATTCAAATACCTATTTTAATATTATATTTTCACCACGTCTTACTATCAGTCTGGGCACTATTCACACAAGTGGGATAGGTATAATTTAGAGGAAGTGTGACTTCTGTATCATGGAGGAAGGGGTTTAAGCCATTTAGGAACCATAATACCTGTACACCTGAAAAGTCACCTTAACAGTAACTTCACATTTAAAAAATATTTTTAACTGGTTTTATTTCTATTTGAATTTTAAAATTAATGTAAATAGGTTAATTTTAATAGCTAGGATAATTAAGCGGGTGTATATTTTTATTTTGTATTTAATTAGATTATATTAGAAGAGACTAGCAGCAGGTTGGAAACAACCTCTAAAGAGTGATGTGTTTTTGTAAAGTGAGGGACCGATTGGTTTATTCAAAATAAACATGTTCAACTTAGTAGAACTTAGAACTCTCCCAGCTCAGTATATTTTATTTGGAAAATTAGTAATAATTCTTCCTGAGCGACCATCACCCATACACACCATCTCTATCCTATCTCCCCTGTCTTTATCACCTCCATTTATAGCTTCAACTCCGCTCACCCTTAGTCACGCTATTACCTCCATCCCTCGTCACCTTCACTGACGTCACACCACTATACCTCGTCAACTCCCCTCCTTGACTCCTCTTCCCTCTGTTTTTGTGACTTGTGCTCTCAAGTTCTTCCCCTGAACTAACTTAGAAAGAAGTACATCTTACAGCGACACCACAACAGGGAGAAGTGGGCCTTCACACAAAAGGAAGTGTGTAACAACCCTCCTTGTCATTACAAACCTAACTTATAATATTAAAAATCCCCCGTATAACAAAAAATTACTAACCAATCAAAACAGCCATCATTTACACGCCCACCAACAAAACAAACAAACAAGCAACTCAAAATAACAAGACTAACAATGAGAGTACCTGTGGCCCAATGCACGACGGAGTGTCGCTCGTTATCCAAGCTGTTGACATCAGCCCCCTTGGCTAGTAGGAATTTGATGAGCACCCTGTTGCCAGCGATCACCACTAGGTGCAGGGCTGTGTAGCCATCCTCATCCTTGGCATCAAGTAGCTCGGCAGCAACACCCAAGAGCAGGTCTGCACAGGTTTGCGTCACGTTTTCTGCGCAGTAGTGCAAGGCTGTCTTGAGCGTGCGATCCCTCTCTTGGCTGCGTCATCCTGATCAACAACAGAACAATACACCAGCTAGACATGACTTGGATAAACTATATTAAAGTCAAACACAGTGGATCCTCAAACACAGGGTCGCAAGGATGTTATTGAGGATTGCAGGAAGTTCAAGAGAAAAAATGAATTTGTCAAAAATTATTAAATATTTCAATTACTAATTAATTATGACATTGTTAAGTTTTGAAGGATTACTGAATCTGACAAAATAAATTGTGTATAAAAGGTATACATGCACACTTGATACACGTTCAATACACCAAACTGTCCAAAGCACCTAACATGGAGTCTTGCAATACCAAAACTACAGCTTTACCATGTTGGGTTGACCGGGTTTATAAACCACATTCTGTTTCCATTCCTTCCTTTGATCACTGGCACTAACTCCATGGGGATTGGAGGGGTTCAAGCCCCCCCCCCCCCCAATACTTTAATGCATCTGAAACCTAAACGACGCAATGGTAGCTCACAGCACTCTGTCAAGTGTTGGTCCAGAAAACCCAAGCTATTCTATGCGCGTGGGCCCGAACCACTATGGCCACAATCAAAACACCACCTACCTTTGTCCCAAACAACCCCCTTCCGACCCTCTAGTCCACCAGCTAATCCTCAAGGTCACGCGCAAAACTGGTAAGTGGCGAACTGACACCCTGTCGATGACTAATTTCTCCCCCTAGCCCTCTCCACCATCATATGTCACAAGTCACAACAACCGATTCCCTGGCTTCGGTAGTTAGTACTGTGCTGTTATTGCTATAGTAACAATCACTTTTCGTGTCTATCATTAGTGTGTTTTAAACTCTGCTTTAAACTAACTTTTATAGTGCATTAATTAGTATGCTAGCTTTTTGACATGGATTATATTAGTAGTGAGTGTTTGCTAGGCCTATTATATTGTTATCCGACTCCGATACCATTAAGACAATTGACAAAACGTTCGGAATGAATACATTTACATTCAAAAATCCACGTGTTGAATTCACTGAGGATTTGACACCAGATGCTGCCTCATTCTCTTATTCTTTCACCATCAGTCAGTTCGGCTTCGACATCGACATCTGTTGCGAGCTGCTCGTAGTCACTTTCATCAGTAAGTTTACTGGTTAGGGTAGAAACTTTTAGAAATTATGGAAGACGTCATTCATCTGGGTAGAATAGGATGCTTCTCTTGATAAGGTATTTTGCAAAACTTTCAAGGAAGCGGAGGCCAATGGCCTTATGAAGTTTTGCATTAAGAAAGGGTGATACTTTTATTTCTGAGGACTTTTCTAATTGTAAAAAGTTCCTATAAAAATGTAGGCCTCATGAGAAATCACAAACCCATAAGGAGACTTTAATGAAGCTAGCCTCTACCTTCAAACCAAGGGTTGACGTACAATTAAACGGTCAGTTAAACGACGAAACTAAGAATGTGCGCTCGGCTCTAGTAACTATTTTCACGACCTTGAGTTTACTTTGTCGCCAGGGATTATCGATTCTGGGGCATGCAGACTTAAGTTCAAATTTTATGCAGTTGCTGGAATTACGAAAAGGTAATGTGCCTGAGCTAAAATAATTGATGGGGCGTTCAAGCTACAAGTGATTATCGTATGATATTCCAAACGAGATTAAACATCTGTTAGGAAAATCTGTTTTGCGCTCGATTATATCGGAAATTAAAAAGTGTGACTACTTTGCCATTATGCTTGACGAGACTTGTGATATCTCAATCCATGAGCATCTGCGTGCAAACTTTTAATTAAAATCTGGAAATATGTGAGGATAATGTGGGATTGTATGAAACTACAAATACTGAGGAAAAACATTTTTTAGCATTGTGAAGGAAAGCCTTGCACGTTTGATCCTACCCATTAATAATCTGAGGGGACAGTGCTATGACTGTGCCCCTGCTATGATTGGAAAATGTATAGGGCTGCAGAAGTTAGTGGCGGATTTACAGCTGAAGGCAATTTATGTGCATTGTGCTGCTCATAGTTTGAACCTAGCCGTTTAAAACAGCCCAAGTCACCTGTCCTGGATGAGAGACATAATGAATTTAGCTAAACGACCTGATTAACACGGCCATAGAATCCCCCAAAAAAGTACAAATCTTCAGAAAAATCTATTCAAATGATAAAACTGCCCTTCGCCCACTTTGCCCTATTCAGTGGACAATGAGAACCTCTAGAATCCAACAGGTCTTGTAGCATTAGCCACAAGCCAACCATAAGCAAGTCAATAACAAGGACTTACCCTATTGTACCGACACCATCTGCTGCTAGCTCAACTACACACTCGACCAGCCCATCGAAACACACACGGCTGAACAAGACGACTGACCACGAAATACTGAGACCACGCCTATTCAACCCTCAGAGACAACTTCCCGAACCAAAGATCTTCGGTTGGAAAGAAGACACTCATCGCCAGCGCCATGTTTTGTTTCTACTCCAGTCTAGAAGCTTGTGGATCACCCCCCTATTTGTTTATGTTATTTGGTCCCCCCCCTTCCCCCCAATTCGTCATCCCATCGTTCCGCGTTCTGTGGACTGTGTTTTAACCGTATAAAAGAGTGATCGTGTGAGTGAAGTGCCACTCTTGGACTGGCTTTGGTAATCGCTTGAGCAAGCGAAGGCTTCGGAAATTAATAATGTAAGCAAAATTCTTTCTAATCTTAATCTTTTATTTTCAAAATTCTTTTTCGGCATAAGGGACTTAAACTTTGAACTTGAACAAAAATATATAAATATAAATATTTAATGATATTATTTATAATAATAATTTTTCGTACTAAATATTTATTTAATGTATAACGAACTTAAACTTTTGAAAACATATATCTAGTAATATTGTTGATAATAATACTCCTTATTGGACTTAAGGTTTATCTCATGATAATAAACTTATGCTATTGGACTCTAAAAAGAAAAAACTAATGCCTTAGTAAATTAAATAACAATGTCTTTTTTGGACTTAAGGCTTATCTCTATTATATTGAACTTTAGTGTTATTGGATACCGAATATTGAGTAGTGCTATTAATGTTTCACTTCCAATGTTTACACATGAACTTAATGTATCGGGCGCCATCAGCGTTAGTAGAGATCAGCAATAGCCGCTTTAATAACTTATTTTATGGTTGGTAACTTCTTAAGTGTTGGCAATATACAAGCAATCAGGAGAAGAGGAGAGACAAGCAATCAGGAGAAGAGGAGAGACAAGCAATCGAGAGAAGAGGAGAGACAAGCAATCAGGAGAAGAGGAGAGATAAGCAATCAGGAGAAGAGGAGAGACAAGCAATCAGGAGAAGAGGAGAGACAAGCAATCAGGAGAAGAGGAGAGACAAGCAATCAGGAGAAGAGGAGAGACAAGCAATCAGGAGAAGAGGAGAGACAAGCAATCAGGAGAAGAGGAGAGACAAGTAATCGGGAGAAGAGGAGAGATAAGCAATCGGGAGAAGAGGAGAGACAAGTAATCAGGAGAAGAGGAGAGACAAGCAATCGGGAGAAGAGGAGAGACAAGCAATCGGGAGAAGAGGAGAGACAAGCAATCGGGAGAAGAGGAGATACAAGCAATCAGGAGAAGAGGAGAGACAAGCAATCGGGAGAAGAGGAGAGACAAGCAATCAGGAGAAGAGGAGAGACAAGCAATCGAGAGAAGAGAGAGAAAGCAATCAGGAGAAAGGACAGATAAGCAATCAGGGAGAAGAGGAGAGACAAGCAATCAGGAGAAGAGGAGAGACAAGCAATCAGGAAAGGAGAGAGACAAGCAATCAGGAGAAGAGGAGAGACAAGCAATCAGGAGAAGAGGAGAGACAAGCAATCAGGAGAAGAGGAGAGAAAGCAATCAGGAGAAGAGGAGAGACAAGCAATCAGGAGAAGAGGAGAGATAAGCAATCAGTAGAAGAGGAGAGACAAGCAATCAGGAGAAGAGGAGAGACAAGCAATCAGGAGAAGAGGAGAGACAAGCAATCAGGAGAAGAGGAGAGACAAGCAATCAGGAGAAGAGGAGAGATAAGCAATCAGTAGAAGAGGAGAGACAAGCAATCGGGAGAAGAGGAGAGACAAGCAATCGGGAGAAGAGGAGATACAAGCAATCAGGAGAAGAGGAGAGACAAGCAATCAGGAGAAGAGGAGAGACAAGCAATCGGGAGAAAGAGAGAGACAAGCAATCGGGAGAAGAGGAGAGACAAGAAATCGGAGAAGAGAAGAGACAAGCAATCGGAGAAGAGGAGAGACAAGCAATCGAGAGAAGAGGAGAGACAAGCAATCGGGAGAAGAGGAGAGGCAAGCAATCGAGAGAAGAGGAGAGACAAGCAATCGGGAGAAGAGGAGAGACAAGCAATCAGGAGAAGAGGAGAGACAAGCAATCGGGAGAAGAGGAGAGACAAGCAATCGAGAGAAGAGAGAGACAAGCAATCGAGAGAAGAGGAGAGACAAGCAATCGGGAGAAGAGGAGAGACAAGCAATCGAGAGAAGAGGAGAGACAAGCAATCGGGAGAAGAGGAGAGACAAGCAATCGAGAGAAGAGGAGAGACAAGCAATCGGGAGAAGAGGAGAGACAAGCAATCAGGAGAAGAGGAGAGACAAGCAATCGGGAGAAGAGGAGAGACAAGAATCGGGAGAAGAGGAGAGACAAGCAATCGAGAGAAGAGGAGAGACAAGCAATCGAGAGAAGAGGAGAGACAAGCAATCGGGAGAAGAGGAGAGACAAGCAATCGAGAGAAGAGGAGAGACAAGCAATCGGGAGAAGAGGAGAGACAAGCAATCAGGAGAAGAGGAGAGACAAGCAATCGGGAGAAGAGGAGAGACCCCTCTGCCGATCTTATAGGTAAAGCCCCTAAAACTACAAGAAAGGGAGGGAGTAACAACTTTATAAAATAAGACAAATAGAAAAGCATGGGATATGTATAAAGAATATTTTAATGTACTCAAACAAGTGGTAACAATCAAACAATATGTAATGTGGCCTTAATTGACAACTTCTAGTAGCTACTATTGTGTAGGAAAACATTGCATCGTCACGTGCGCCTGTCTACAGGCAACCGGTAGAACTTCTACGTACAGACAACATGACTATATGTACATAAACAAAGAGAAGACTTAAGGTATTTTCTTAAACTGTTACAAAAAATTGGCCTAAATCTCAGCCGGTAATACGCTATAATAAGAATAGTAAATTTAAAGTACTTCAGTACGAGGAAATCTCTTAACTCTTACGTTATCTCTACTTTAAGCTTTACTTTTATTTACATATATACAAGCTTCATAAACCAAGGTGAAATCTTAACACACAACTCTAGAGATGAGATTGCGCGCAGGTTTGAATAGACATAGTATATACTAAAATAACCTAACAACAATACTATGATGGATATCATCTATATCCAAGACAAGCAAGTGCAAAGAAGTTGCGCTGCCAAACAATAGTAATATTCAATTATTAACGTCACAACAAAGGATTACAACTCAATCAGTAACAATACCCACAAATAAATAGGATGATCCCAAACTCCCAAATTTAGCATAACTGTGAAACATAATTACATTAAATACTAACTTCCCTAACAATGTTCTCAAGGCGAATTTGGATTTAGCATACAGCCCGCCCATTATCCAGCTAACAAACTTAATGACAATAACAAAATACTGAACTTCCCAAGATTCGACGTCAGCCGGATTATTTTCGAAGTATTTAAATAAACATATCTACTGGGCTCTCTTTCATGGTGCTAAATAGATGTCTACACAGATTTTATTACAAGTTTTAAACAAACGTAATTCCTCCATGACGCTGATTCCCTAACAATATATTATACCAATGTACGTGCTTCCTCCATGACGCTGATTCCCTAACAATATATTATACCAATGTACGTGCTTCCTCCATGACGCTGATTCCCTAACAATATATTATACCAATGTACGTGCTTCCTCCATGACGCTGATTCCCTAACAACATATTATACCAATGTACGTTCTTCCTCCATGACGCTGATTCCCTAACAATATATTATACCAATGTACGTTCTTCCTCCATGACGCTGATTCCCTAACAATATATTATACCAATGTACGTTCTTCCTCCATGACGCTGATTCCCTAACAATATATTATACCAATGTACGTGCTTCCTCCATGATGCTGATTCCCTAACAATATATTATACCAATGTACGTGCTTCCTCCATGACGCTGATTCCCTAACAATATATTATACCAATGTACGTGCTTCCTCCATGACGCTGATTCCCTAACAATATATTATACCAATGTACGTGCTTCCTCCATGACGCTGATTCCCTAACAATATATTATACCAATGTACGTGCTTCCTCCATAACGCTGATTCCCTAACAATATATTATACCAATGTACGTAATTCCTCCATGACGCTGATTCCCTAACAATATATTATACCAATGTACGTTCTTCCTCCATAACGCTGATTCCCTAACAATATATTATACCAATGTACGTAATTCCTCCATGACGCTGATTCCCTAACAATATATTATACCAATGTACGTGCTTCCTCCATGACGCTGATTCCCTAACAATATATTATACCAATGTACGTGCTTCCTCCATGACGCTGATTCCCTAACAATATATTATACCAATGTACGTTCTTCCTCCATAACGCTGATTCCCTAACAATATATTATACCAATGTACGTAATTCCTCCATGACGCTGATTCCCTAACAATATATTATACCAATGTACGTTCTTCCTCCATAACGCTGATTCTCTAACAATATATTATACCAATGTACGTAATTCCTCCATGACGCTGATTCCCTAACAATATATTATACCAATGTACGTTCTTCCTCCATAACGCTGATTCCCTAACAATATATTATACCAATGTACGTTCTTCCTCCATGACGCTGATTCCCTAACAATATATTATACCAATGTACGTAATTCCTCCATGACGCTGATTCCCTAACAATATATTATACCAATGTACGTTCTTCCTCCATGACGCTGATTCCCTAACAATATATTATACCAATGTACGTTCTTCCTCCATAACGCTGGATAGAAAAGTTATATTTTCACATCTTACATCCATCTATATATTGAGTCTAGACCACGTTGAAAAAGGAAGGGGGGACAGTTCAATTCTAAGTCAGCCGCGCAGAAAGAAGGCATGACGTCATCGCGCCATAGTCTCAGAAGGCTTCCAGGTCGCTGTTTGGACCTCTAGTGTCGCATTGCCATAGTTTACGATAGTTTTGTAGTCCATCTTTTTGACTGATGACTTCCAACATCAGACATCAGGTGATAGTTTCTACAACCCTCCGCCAGAGGGCAATACAGGACGTGTCGGTTTCTTGCCAGGTATCTTGGAACAAAATCGCCCATTACTAGTGTTATTCTCGGGACGGGTAGAACTTCAAATACGGACACCTCCAGCTGCTGTCACCCTACGCCTCGATATAGGCCGTCTTGACCTGGGTCGATATCTAGTGAGGCATTCTTGCAGATCAGAAGGTACGTGTTGAACATCTTATCATGTAGAAGGTTGATGTTGAATTTATTAGAAATGCTAATTGTTGTATAATGCTTGGAGCTACCTTGGACTACAATAAAGAAGTTAACTATTGTAGGATATTTGGAAGATACGTCGAGATTTCTCGGATCGGGTAGTATGGCTTAGGCGATAGAACGTGTAACATCAGGTTGGGTGGGGCATTAATTGTACAATACGAAGATGGTATTGTTACAACTATAAAGAAGGAAAAGTAAACAAATAATAACCTTTACGCAAAATTATGAACAATAAAAAGCTTCATGAGCCCCTTTTTTTTTTGTTAAGAAAGCGTCTGAGTTTCTACAGACAAAAAGGAAACATATTTACTGAAAAGGTTATGTTTTTATAAATATCACATTTTAAACTAACACAAGAGTTCGACTTCAGACCGTAAGCCATAACTCTCGTGGGACTACTTGAAATGGCATCATCAAAGTCTTGAACTAGATCACAACATAAATGAAAACTAACAATGGTTACTGAATTTACATTCATCTTAGAAGATTTGGCAAAGTTTTAAAGTTTATATAAGACAAATAGCAAATTTTACGTTACATAAATATTAGAAAAAAAATGAATGTATTTTAATGATTTTTAACAAAATTTAAGTCCACCTACAACAAAAATTAGTTGAGCATGAATAGCAATTATTAGAATATTACAAATGAATTAAAGATGCAAGCACCCAAGAGGCGACACCAAAATAATACGTTTTCAAAGTTAAAGTTCTTTTTAGAAATACTCATATTTTAACGAAAATTACAAGTCTATCTCTGAAATTAAAAATATAGAGTCCTAATATTTATGAGAAATAGATTAAATATTTAAATACGAATTATGAAGATTTACACAGTTTTACAACTTTCCTGGTAGAGTCCATTTTCAGGAATAATCGTCTCCTGACCTAATTTTAATAGTCCATATAAGTTACAATAGTCCACCCACAGTGGTACCGGTTTCAAGAGTCAACACTTTCTTCAGCATCACCATATTTTATAGTTAAGGGAGAAAAGGAGGGAGAAGTCCAATCTAGCCGGTGACGTCACCTTGGTGTAGCGCTGCATTCAGTTCGACACGTACACCATTTCTCTTCCCATTCTCTGATTGCTTATCCCGTCTTCATCAAAATATCAAAATCATCCGTGGTTTGTTGATGGTGATATTTTTAACTGGAGTGGCTGATGACGTAGGTCATCAGGCGATGATTTGGTGGTTAGTTCCACTCTCCGCAAGGGGCAAGTAAGTCCGAGTCCACGTCTAGAGTGTTGTCCCGGTAGTCTCCCATCAGATTACTTGTGAACAGGCAGACCGGTACATTAGATGTTGAGACACCACGGCAGATTTGCCCCACTCGTCGAATTAGGACGTGTAGATGTTAGGCCGAGCTTGAAGGCTGTACTAGCCAGAAGATTCAGAGGGTAAGTACATGAACAGTTTATATTGAAGAGAGTTGATTGTGTATTATAATGTTTGTATATAGCTAGAGGCTATATGGAACTAGAATAGAGAAGAGTTCTATTCCAGGAGGTATAAGTAAATGTCGACATTTTTCAGAGTAGGTAGTATGAATTGAAAGCGAATTTATGTTTGCAGGTTAACATGGGGTGGGGTGGGGTTGCATAATTGTAACGTACCATACCAGTATCGTTACATAACAAACACTATTCAAACAGTTGGTGCTGTTGTAACTAATTTTATTTTACTGCTCTCATATTTTTTATTTAAACAATTGAAAAAATGGGCTCGTTTGGGGCACCTAATTCTTGGGGGATCCCTGTGGACGCATCGCATGCATAGGCCCTGCCAAGAGTGACCATGTCCTTATCATTCAGTACAAATGTTGACACATTTGGGGATTCAGGGGATCACTAGATATTATTTACTGATATAAAGTAAATTTTGTGAGTATAATAGCTGATTTACATTTCGCTCGGTTGTTTATACCAATTCATGAGATGTATAACAATTATGTATTTTATTGTGGCAAACACCAAACAAGTTGTTTTTTTTTGCTCAGGCTTAGAAAACAGATATTAGTGAATGAGGAGGGAGGGTTTGAGGTGGGGATGTAGGAAACAGATATTAGTGAACGAGGAGAGAGGGTTTGAGGTGGGGATGTAGGAAACAGATATTAGTGAACGAGGAGAGAGGGTTTGAGGTGGGGATGTAGGAAACAGATATTAGAGAACGAGGAGAGAGGGTTTGAGGTGGGGATGTAGGAAACAGATATTAGTGAACGAGGAGGGAGGGTTTGAGGTGGGATGTAGGAAACAGATATTAGAGACGAGGAGAGAGGGTTTAGGTGGGGATGTAGGAAACAGATATTATGAATAGGAGGAGGTTGAGTGGGATGTAGAAACAGTATTGTGACGAGGAGGGAGGGTTTGAGGTGGGGATGTAGGAAACAGATATTAGTGAATGAGGAGGGAGGGTTTGAGGTGGGGATGTAGAACAGATATAGTGAACGAGGAGGAGGTTTGAGTGGGGATGTAGGAAACAGATATTAGTGAATGAGGAGGAGGTTTGAGGTGGGGATGTAGGAAACAGATATTAGTGAACGAGGAGGGAGGGTTTGAGGTGGGGATGTAGGAAACAGATATTAGTGAACGAGGAGAGAGGGTTTGAGGTGGGGATGTAGGAAACAGATATTAGTGAACGAGGAGAGAGGGTTTGAGGTGGGGATGTAGGAAACAGATATTAGTGAACGAGGAGAGAGGGTTTGAGGTGGGGATGTAGGAAACAGATATTAGTGAATGAGGAGGGAGGGTTTGAGGTGGGGATGTAGAAAACAGATATTAGTGAACGAGGAGGGAGGGTTTGAGGTGGGGATGTAGGAAACAGATATTAGTGAACGAGGAGAGAGGGTTTGAGGTGGGGATGTAGGAAACAGATATTAGTGAACGAGGAGGAGAGGGTTTGAGGTGGGGATGTAGGAAACAGATATTAGTGAACGAGGAGAGAGGGTTTGAGGTGGGGATGTAGGAAACAGATATTAGTGAATGAGGAGGAGGGTTTGAGGTGGGGATGTAGAAAACAGATATTAGTGAACGAGGAGGGAGGGTTTGAGGTGGGATGTAGGAAACAGATATTAGTGAATGAGGAGGAGGTTTGAGGTGGGGATGTAGGAAACAGATATTAGTGAACGAGGAGGGAGGGTTTGAGGTGGGGATGTAGGAAACAGATATTAGTGAACGAGGAGGGAGGGTTTGAGGTGGGGATGTAGGAAACAGATATTAGTGAATGAGGAGGGAGGGTTTGAGGTGGGGATGTAGGAAACAGATATTAGTGAACGAGGAGGGAGGGTTTGAGGTGGGGATGTAGGAAACAGATATTAGTGAACGAGGAGGGAGGGTTTGAGGTGGGGATGTAGGAAACAGATATTAGGAACGAGGAGGGAGGGTTTGAGGTGGGGATGTAGGAAACAGATATTAGTGAACGAGGAGAGAGGGTTTGAGGTGGGGATGTAGGAAACAGATATTAGTGAACGAGGAGGGAGGGTTTGAGGTGGGGATGTAGGAAACAGATATTAGTGAACGAGGAGGGAGGGTTTGAGGTGGGGATGTAGGAAACAGATATTAGTGAACGAGGAGAGAGGGTTTGAGGTGGGGATGTAGGAAACAGATATTAGTGAACGAGGAGGAGGGTTGAGGTGGGGATGTAGGAAACAGATATTAGTGAACGAGGAGGAGGGTTTGAGGTGGGGATGTAGGAAACAGATATTAGTGAATGAGGAGGAGGGTTTGAGGTGGGGATGTAGGAAACAGATATTAGTGAACGAGGAGGGAGGGTTTGAGGTGGGGATGTAGGAAACAGATATTAGTGAATGAGGAGGGAGGGTTTGAGGTGGGGATGTAGGAAACAGATATTAGTGAACGAGGAGGGAGGGTTTGAGGTGGGGATGTAGGAAACAGATATTAGTGAACGAGGAGGAGGGTTTGAGGTGGGGATGTAGGAAACAGATATTAGTGAACGAGGAGAGAGGGTTTGAGGTGGGATGTAGGAAACAGATATTAGTGAACGAGGAGGAGGGTTTGAGGTGGGGATGTAGGAAACAGATATTAGTGAAGAGGAGGGAGGGTTTGAGGTGGGGATGTAGGAAACAGATATTAGTGAACGAGGAGGAGGGTTTGAGGTGGGGATGTAGGAAACAGATATTAGTGAACGAGGAGAGAGGGTTTGAGGTGGGGATGTAGGAAACAGATATTAGTGAAGAGGAGGAGAGGGTTTGAGGTGGGGATGTGGGAAACAGATATTAGTGAACGAGGAGAGAGGGTTTGAGGTGGGGATGTAGGAAACAGATATTAGTGAACTAGGAGAGGAGGGTTTGAGGTGGGATGTAGGAAAAGATATTAGTGAGAGAGGGAGTATAGAAACAGATATTAGTGAACGAGGAGGGAGGGTTTGAGGTGGGGATGTAGGAAACAGATATTAGTGAATGAGGAGGGAGGGTTTGAGGTGGGGATGTAGGAAAACAGATATTAGTGAACGAGGAGGGAGGGTTTGAGGTGGGGATGTAGGAAACAGATATTAGTGAACGAGGAGGGAGGGTTTTTGAAAGTGGGGGAGGATTGGGTATGGAAACAGATATTAGTGAATGAGGAGGGAGGTTTGGGTTTTTTGATGGGTGGGTGGGATGTAGGAAACAGATATTAGTGAACGAGGAGGGAGGGTTTGAGGTGGGGATGTAGGAAACAGATATTAGTGAACGAGGAGGGAGGGTTTGAGGTGGGGATGTAGGAAACAGATATTAGAGAACGAGGAGGGAGGGTTTGAGGTGGGGATGTAGGAAACAGATATTAGTGAACGAGGAGAGAGGGTTTGAGGTGGGGATGTAGGAAACAGATATTAGTGAACGAGGAGGGAGGGTTTGAGGTGGGGATGTAGGAAACAGATATTAGTGAACGAGGAGGGAGGGTTTGAGGTGGGGATGTAGGAAACAGATATTAGTGAACGAGGAGAGAGGGTTTGAGGTGGGGATGTAGGAAACAGATATTAGTGAACGAGGAGAGAGGGTTTGAGGTGGGGATGTAGGAAACAGATATTAGTGAACGAGGAGGGAGGGTTTGAGGTGGGGATGTAGGAAACAGATATTAGTGAACGAGGAGGGAGGGTTTGAGGTGGGATGTAGGAAACAGATATTAGTGAACGAGGAGGGAGGGTTTGAGGTGGGGATGTAGGAAACAGATATTAGAGAACGAGGAGAGAGGGTTTGAGGTGGGGATGTAGGAAATGGGAGTTAGGGTCAGTGTTTTTTCAGTTTTTATAGCAAGACATATTTTTGGTCAAAACAAATTAAATATTGCTCCAGTATAAACATAAGAGTTTAATTTTCTTCACACGGTGTTATCAACAGTTTTTGAATATTTGTCATGAACATAATGACACTAGATGACGAACTTTTTAATTGAATCGAAAAAAGTTATCATCAATTCCAAGGAGACCCTTGAAAAATATTCAATAAATGTTTAGGTCATCGTGGGAAAAAAATTAAACTCTATGTTTATATTGGAACAATATTTTATTTATTTTGATCAAATAATTTGTTTTGTTATAAAAATGTCAAAAATACTGCCCTTAGCTCGTGATAACTTCCACCTTGTCGAAGAGTAAGCTATTGACTGTCAAAACATGCTCCACATTTTTTCTGATTAAAATATATTTAAATTAATTATATTAGAGTTATTTTGATTAATTCATTGAAGTTAATTTTATAAACACTCTTAAGAAAAATACTAGTCAATTAAAATTATTATACAATACCTTTCCTACGAATGGATATTGAACAGTTAGAAAAAGTATATATATTTATAATTTCACGTATTCATACGTCAAGTCATGTGATATGCAGATGTCACTTTTGATAGAACATATCAAACCCGCCTCGGTGACGTAGTTAGCTAACGCGCTAGTCGTGTTGAGCTCAACTGCCAAGGACGGGAGATCGAGGTTCGAATCTTGGTCGGGTGAACTGGGAGTGGTTTTTCCTAAATGGTTTTCCACTCTCCCTCCACTTCCTCTAAATTCAACCTTCCTAATACATTAGCGTAATTAGTACTTAAGCGTATAACCCGAATGGGTAGTAAGACGCGGTGCTAAATAAATAAATAAATAGAACATAACAATTGATAATACTAATTATAAATAATAATTCTGTAAAATAGTATCAATGTTCAGCATAATAAATGTGTTTATATTTGATCAAATCAGGGGGCAGCCCTGTTGCTAATTGCCTCATGTGGCGTGCGATGGTTGCAACTTGATATTTCCTGCATATTTGGAAGTAGTCTGCTTTCTGTATCAGTCATCAACGAAACACTGCCCTCCCATACCTACCCCACTACCTTTCCCATAACTTCATTCCATCTCTAACTTCGGACAAAAGTACTGTCAAATTTCTTACTAAACTATCGTACATTTTCAATCCGAACAATTTCTATCCTTTGCGTCTTAGACGGGTCAATTTGTAAAAAAAATTCACTCTGGCCCTCAAAAATTTCAGCAAAAGCTTTCCTAATTTTGTTTTAACTCACTATGTACGGTTGATGACAGAAAGATAGTCTACTAAGATCTTACCACTGGAAGTAGTTAAAATATCTATGCGTTCCAAGATGACCCTGAAAATCATGTGTGGCTGTAACTTTTGTTTTGGCTTAAAAAATTGTTTTGTCCAAGCTAAGATTGGAATGGGTAAGTAATATGTTGAAGAAAACATATTTGTCCATTTCTCTGTAAATTCAAGATGTCGCCCAATATCCTGACCAATTCTACAAAGAGAATTGTAATTATTTATGTTTTACTAACGAAATAGTAGGGAGTTAATCTTTTCTCTGATTAATTGTCCGGAATATTAAAGTTTCAGGTTCACTATTAGTGCTTCAAGCTCAGCATACGAATGTTGTTTCATCTACAAAGAAAGGCTTAAAGAGTAAGACGATGTAGTGCAAGTGCGTCAGAAGGGGGCTGAAGGCATTAATGCAGCAAGAGTTCCGAGAGATAACACTATTGTTGTGAAGGTCATGCGGATTGTCGTAAATGGTATATAAACCAGCACGACATTGAAATTCAACAGAAGAAATGCTGTACCTCCAAACTTTCACTAAAGAGAAGCTCCTGTGTGTCAACTGGGGCTTTCAATCGCAAGTCCGATTGCCTTTTCTGTGGGATGCAGATTGCTCTTGGAGGTTCGGACTAGAGCTATGTCAGGACCGACACATTTACCAAGACAATCCTGGAGTGCTCTGAGAGTCGTGCATATTAATTGGTCATTTACTATGGAAGGCCGGATTGAGTACTTTGGTGGAGATCTGCATGCTGCTGATTGTGTATACCGCCATATATACAGTTTCAATTTCCGCAGTGACATTGATCTAACATTGCAATTTCAAGTGGAATGGATGGGAAAAGCAGAAAATCTGGATGGCCTAAAGATGCTGATCAAGAGCAGACATTTTTCAAAATGTGTACATACCTTGAGATGAACGATGGAGAACGGATGACGATTGTATACCTGCACGGTAAACTGAAGGATTATATTTTGTATCGTGACGATTCGGTTCCTTACGGACATTACTATCTAAAGAAGAAACTCAAATAATACTTTGGGGGATCCATCTTCATTGCAGAGGGGAAAGGTTTAAAATACATTGTAACATTTGGGCAGCAAACCTCACACATACTCTGGTCTTACTACAATGATGTGCAATGAGATGGCGAAGAAGTGCAAAAAAGAGCCATAATTGAGGCAGCATCAAGGTTGCTAAGGTGTGATATAAAATCAAATGTACCATCTGTTAACGATTATTACCATAAATCAGAAGATTTTAATCTTAGCTCGGCACAGGGCTTGCTTCCAAACACACTACAGAACATGCTGAAGTATCTTTTTGTGGGGATAAACACACAACAGAAAGTTACCAGTATCGGACATGCCAGACAACAAGACCGAGGGTTGTAATTGCACCATTATAGATTGGTCTAGCTGTACAGGTACGTCATGTATATTGGTCAAGATTCCTCGTGGACACAATACATAAAATGGGGAATGCCTCGTCATATGCTGAAATGCTTCGATTTGAACAAAATCCTGCTAGCTGTATCTCGCCAAATTCGTTACTTGAAAATGTAGATGTATTGGACTTGTCACTGTTATTTTCTGGTGACAATGTAGACTACAATATTCTTACCATAGAGGAAAGATTTGATTTTTTGTTTTTTTGTTTGTAATGGATAAACTCAAAAACTACTAGACCGATTTTAAAAATTCTTTCACCAATATAAAGCTGCATTATCAGCGAGTAACATAGGCTATATTTTGTTTTGAAAATTTAATTCATTCCTCATAAAAATGTCGATAGTATATTATGTAGTCGCTGGAAAAAAAAAGTTGTTGAAGGGAAAGTGGGGTTGGTGAAGGGGGCGGGGGTGAGGAAAGAGGAATGAGATGAAAATAGGAGGGAGGATAAAAAGAGGGAGGGGGCTATACAGTGATGGTAGGACTGTATTAAAAAAAAGTAAAAAAGAGTTTTGTTTTTATATTGACATGATGGATGGTTTGAAGCTTTGTTTTACAGGATTCTTTACAATATTTTTTTACGGGTAAGGGGGCTAGTGTTATATATAGGAGGACACAATGCTTTATATTTAAATATATTTTGCAAGGTGTTTATGTCAAGCACAAAGATTACTAAATATGGAAAAATTAGATGGTGACTTTTCACGCAAAACCAAGTAGCGGAAGAATTTCTTCTTTCCACAAAGGCATCGCTAAGGCTAACTATACAAAGAGCTTAGTTTCAAATTCGTGTAATGGTGTAAATGTGACAAAAGACATCCCAGAACACCAGATCCAACTTATTTTGGATGGTAGTATGAAACAAGCCATCTAGTACCTGTTACTTGCTGTAATGCTCCAGAACTCCAGGCTATACTTATTAAGTGCAACTATGCCAAAACAAAATGTAGTAATCGTTGCAAGTGAACCGCTATTGGTTTCCGTTTGAAGAAATGTGCAGTTGGTTCGGTGATGAAGTCTTATGTTCAAATACTGTAGAAACTTGTGAACCAGGTGTGGGCAATAATGATGAGAGTGAGGACAGGAAACCAAATCAATATGTTCCCCTTGTTTAACCATGATAGAGGGTTTTAAAAAAAATGAAATTTGTTTATATTTTTAGCTTAAATATTGTTATATCTGTATAATTAGTTTTTTGATTGAATATAACCATTATTTTCTTTACACATTACAGACCTTTAACGTGCATGTTAAACAAACAAAAAATCCCTCAAATTGGATCAAAACCAACCGAGACACAATGAATGATTAAAAGATTAACTAAAATATATTTAATTTTACGGGAATACAGTTGAAATGATATTGGTTTGGATCAATCTAAAATATATAAAAAGTCATGGATGAAGGTAATTTTTCTTTAAAGTAATATATGTAGATTATCTTTTTATGATTCATCCATGAAGGAACACGCGCTTCTCAGAAATAACGTGAAAAGTATTTCACCATTAAAATATATTTTTTATACCATTTTTCCTGTTAAAGGAACAACTACGCAGTATTAGGCAAAGACGCCACTTCTCTATACCAATAAGAAGCTAGCCTTCACAACACCTGTCGCCAGGACTCTTTCTATTAGTTAGTTTTTACACTGTTGATGAGGGGAGAAAGATGCAAGAGGTATGTCACATATATTAAGCCGTTTGTGCGTATCAGCCAGTCACCCTACGAACAAGCCACACACAGCGGAAACACAACACCCCGCAGACAAGCACACGTCAGTCAGAGCCACATACTGGCAGTCACAGTCTAACACAGTATAAAATAACTTACATATCACAAGTGTGCATTGATATAAAGTATTTAATTGAAGTATGTATAAGTAATTAACAGATTTCATTTAAATATACTGTGTGTGAATCAACAGCCATCAAAAGTTCTCTTTCTTACATTAATTATACCGATTTAATTAGCGCTCGACCACGGAGCTATAGACAACCTAAACATCGTCACAGCATTATTATATCAAGGAATTAATCCGTAGTGTTACAATCGACGCCCGACGCGGCTTGATTAGATTCAATAATGTTACACAGTTAGGGTACATATGAAAAGATAATTAACGTAAAACACGCTGCCATTGAAACATATATATAACTGCTCTGCTTTGTTCACGAAGAAGCACACGAGACCCTGTTCTTGGTACCGGACTACAACACGTGTATGGACCAATGGGGGGCGACATTGGTTACCTTACTCGAGTCGAGGGGTAGGACCAACTTTTTCCTTTTACTTCGTTGCTTTTAGTAAGCAGTTTAGTGAGAAATGATAACAAGATTCCAGCGATTAAAGGTCTACCAAATAAATTGTCCAAGAATAAAGACCATTAAAAAAAAGTGTTTGATTAGATCCCAATACTGTACAGAAGTGAATGACTGCATACATTTGTCTTCAGACATAGTATAATAAAATTATTAATTCCAGATATAGTTAGGAGTTCAGTTTCTGTTTGAAAGGTATTTCTTTATTTCAATTTAATTGACACTTCAGTGTCAATTGAAACCATAATCTACATTCATTGTATTTTGAAAGTGTTGCCTAATTTTAAAACCAGCTCAAATTCTACCGTAAATACATGTGTTATTCTTTGATTGTGAAAACCCATTTTGAATGTTTATAAGTAGACGTAAATCTAACGGGCGTCAAGTTTACTCATCTGTAACTTAACCTGAATGTCAGGAGGTTGGAAGTCTCCTCCCCCCACTCCCCAAATCTAAAAGATAATAAAATGATATTGTCATGTAGCAATAAAATCCTAATTAAAAAATTTCTTACCCGGTCTGAACAACGTGAATAATAAGATGTAATATATTCAAGAATTCCGCCATACACGGAGATAAAAATATATCAAAATTTCGTTTAAAAAAATTACAGTTGACTCATGATTTAATTAACTAATAATTAATATAATTTTATAACTGAATATTAAATGTATTAGTTTTTATAAAATTGTAAGTACAATTAATATATTTTCAATTAAAAATCATAAAAGTATATCAATTGAATGCAAGAATGAATCTATTTCAATATATTTCCGTACAAAGTTTTGTAACTACTCTCCTTCACCATCCCAATCAAATAATGGACAGAGGTAGAAACAAGAGAGTTATAATTTTTATTCATTCAAACATAATACAGCTCAATGGGGGAGCGGAACATTAAAGATAACAAATACCAAGTGCCAGTATGCGCCTGATGGGCGAAGTGACATACAAACACATGTCACGGCCAGAAGGGCGATACAACCATAACAAGCTAATAGCTGCCTTATAATAAGGCCCTAGAAAAGACACAGTTAACGGGTGGCCCCGGTCTGTTGATAAATTGGTCTCCTTACACACATTGAACGTTACAATTCCAAAATAATAGCGCAAGCCTAGCCTAAGCTCTAGCATAGCCCAGAGGGACTCAACACCCCATAGTTAACTAATACGGCCGAGAGGCTTACCAATAGCACCGAAGTGAATACAAAGTTTGCAAACCTAACAATAATAACTCCACTTATTTAAGTAAGTAATAAGTTAGGCCCCGTTGGGAGATTCGAGAATCAGGTGGCCCGCGGTCCCACTATTTAGAACCCACAAACTAATAATTGCCAAACATAACAATAAACTATATATTATCTCCCTAACAACCATTAACACAAATATAGATATATGTAACGTAACAATAAACTATCTTGACCCACTAACAATCCTAGGTATATAAACACATAAAAAAAGACGGGGATTATCCCGACTAACTAACAACCCCATATATATAAACATTAAACATTACTAAAAACACCCGTGTTTTTCTTAGATGGTCTGCGGCCCCACATTTATCCACCTTTTTTGTTTATGCAGAAAGAACATAAACATAACCTCCTATTTTATGTGGCCTCCAAGAAAAAATTGCACCAGAGTGCGAATATTCCGCGAAGCGGAGATCCGAAATACAAACACGAGAACCAGATGGGTTCCCCCTTTAATAGCCATAGTCGTGAAGACGACTACCAATACCCCGCAGTCATGACTATTCGTTAAATAAATAAAGAATAATAAATAGCTACAAATTTATATGAAGTCCGAAACATTTGAATTTGGAAGATATAAATAAGATTTTAAGCTAAAGAGAATTTTGATTAATTATGACGAACCCACTTATGAAGTAAGACTCCTACCTCCTAAAAGCCCTGAGTATAATGCGTGCCAACACATCGCACCACAACACTTTTATACCCTGAAGTGATCATATGCTCTCAGAGTGGACGGATAAGGGGGGGTATTATCTAGAAGCGTCCACAGAGTCCTGGAGCAACAAGCCACAAGCACAACATAGCCTGTAGAAGGTTCCATAATAGTCCACTAGGCTCTCGTTGAAAGCGCACGGCGATGTTCGCTTGTCTTTTCGTCCGATGAAGGGGAAAGGTGGGGGGGGGGGGGGCTCTCCGCCCCGCCCACGGCGAGCGCCAGCTCAATCGGTTTTTAGTGCGCGTTGAAGGTGGCGTCTTGTGTTGTGAAGTCGATTCCATTGCGAGTCAACCGGGACAGCATTAGGTGAGTGTTACAATCATCCCATGTTTCGTTGTGACAAGGTTACAGTTTTGATATATATTTCTCTCCGTGCAGGCGAGATTCGTCCACCACCCCGCGCTGTTCAGTCCTTAGCTGACCGTCATTAAAGTTCGAACATCAGAAAGAAAATTCGGGAAACGTGCTTGCTGAATATGGTTCACAAGACATTAATTAGTTTGGGAAGTTTGTGCAATTTAGCCATTTAACTAAATTATGCATGGAGAATGTTAATGAGATTTAAGGCATCCAACTGAAATCAATTAAAATAAATATATCGGGGCCTACTTAATGTTGGCTTGAACAATCGGGCATTTAAATAATTCTCATCACAATGGCTAGGTATGATTCTGATGGAGTGCTATGTTAAGCATTTCAATATTATCATTTTAAAGTTTGCCTTCCCCATCCAGATATCTGTAAGAATATATGGTTATGTTGTAAACACATTCTGTGTACCTTAATTTATCATCTGAATATTTGAATGCCAGGCTTGGTACTGACCTTACTGGCGAGTATGTGGCGGACCTCCTGGTCCCGGGACTGCTGACAGGCGTACATGAGAGGCGTGGCCCCTTCTCCAATATTATTGAACCGTTCATGATGCCTTGTAGGAGTAGAGGACGGAGCTTGGTAGATCGGCCTCTTCAACACCGAGCTCGTCATATCACCGGGTAACTAAGTAGTTACTACCTGTATGTCACAGTAAACATTGTACACCTCTAGTGATCAGGGTATAATGTATGACACGGTAAACATTGTACATATCTAGTGATCAGGGTATAATGTATGACACGGTAAACATTGTACACCTCTAGTGATCAGGGTATAATGTATGACACAGTATACATTATACACCTCTAGTGATCAGGGTATAATATATGTATGACAAGGTATACATTGTACACCTCTAGTGATCAGGGTATGACACAGTAAACATTGTACACCTATAGTGATCAGG
Organism: Timema cristinae; assembly: GCA_039000515.1. Lineage (NCBI taxonomy): Eukaryota > Metazoa > Arthropoda > Insecta > Phasmatodea > Timematidae > Timema > Timema cristinae. The sequence goes on from JBCFYV010002255.1 coordinate 48,046,641, forward strand.
GTATAATGTATGACACAGTATACATTATACACCTCTAGTGATCAGGGTATAATATATGTATGACAAGGTAAACATTGTACACCTTTAGTGATCAGGGTATGACACGGTAAACATTGTACACCTCTAGGGATCAGGGTATAATGTATGACACAGTATACATTATACACCTCTAGTGATCAGGGTATAATGTATGACACAGTATACATTATACAACTCTAGTGATCAGGGTATAATATATGTATGACAAGGTAAACATTGTACACCTCAAGTGATCAGGGTATGACACGGTAAACATTGTACACCTCTAGTGATCAGGGTATAATGTATGACAGAGTATACATTATACACCTCTAGTGATCAGGGTATAATGTATGACAGAGTATACATTATACACCTCTAGTGATCAGGGTATAATGTATGTATGACAAGGTAAACATTGTACACCTCTAGTGATCAGGGTATAATGTATGACACAGTAAACATTGTACACCTCTAGTGATCAGGGTATAATGTATGACACAGTATACATTATACACCTCTAGTGATCAGGGTATAATATATGTATGACAAGGTAATCATTATACACCTCTAGTGATCAGGGTATAATATATGTATGACAAGGTAAACATTGTACACCTCTAGTGATCAGGGTATAATGTATGACACAGTAAACATTGTACACCTCTAGTGATCAGGGTATAATGTATGACATAGTATACATTATACACCTCTAGTGATCAGGGTATAATATATGTATGACAAGGTAAACATTGTACACCTCTAGTGATCAGGGTATAATGTATGACACAGTAAACATTGTACACCTCTAGTGATCAGGGTATAATGTATGACACGGTAAACATTGTACACCTCTAGTGATCAGGGTATAATGTATGACACAGTATACATTATACACCTCTAGTGATCAGGGTATAATATATGTATGACAAGGTATACATTGTACACCTCTAGTGATCAGGGTATAATGTATGACACAGTATACATTATACACCTCTAGTGATCAGGGTATAATATATGTATGACAAGGTAAACATTGTACACCTCTAGTGATCAGGGTAATGACACGTAAACATTGTACACCTCTAGTGATCAGGGTATAATGTATGACACAGTAATACATTATACACCTCTAGTGATCAGGGTATAATATATGTATGACAAGGTAAACATTGTACACCTCAATTGATCAGGGTATAATGTATGACACAGTAAACATTGTACACCTCTAGTGATCAGGGTATAATGTATGACACAGTATACATTATACACCTCTAGTGATCAGGGTATAATGTTTGACACAGTAAACATTGTACACCTCTAGTGATCAGGGTATAATGTATGTATGACAAGTAAACATTGTACACCTCTAGTGATCAGGGTATAAATGTATGACACAGTAAATATTGTACACCTCTAGTGATCAGGGTATAATGTATGACACAGTATACATTATACACCTCTAGTGATCAGGGTATAATGTATTTATGACAAGGTAAACATTGTACACCTCTAGTGATCAGAGTATAATGTATGACACAGTAAACATTGTACACCTCTAGTGATCAGGGTATAATGTATGACACAGTAAACATTGTACACCTCTAGTGATCAGGGTATGACACGGTAAACATTGTACACCTCTAGTGATCAGGGTATAATGTATGACACAGTAAACATTGTACACCTCTAGTGATCAGGGTATAATGTATGACACAGTATACATTATACACCTCTAGTGATCAGGGTATAATATATGTATGACAAGGTAAACATTGTACACCTCTAGTGATCAGGGTATAATGTATGACACAGTATACATTATACACCTCTAGTGATCAGGGTATAATATATGTATGACAAGGTATACATTGTACACCTCTAGTGATCAGGGAATGACACGGTAAACATTGTACACCTCTAGTGATCAGGGTATAATATATGTATGACAAGGTAAACATTATACACCTCTAGTGATCAGGGTATAATATATGTATGACAAGGTATACATTGTACACCTCTAGTGATCAGGGTATGACACAGTAAACATTGTACACCTATAGTGATCAGGGTATAATGTATGACATAGTATACATTATACACCACTAGTGACCAGGGTATAATATATGTATGACAAGGTAAACATTGTACACCTCTAGTGATCAGGGTATTATGTATGACATAGTATACATTATACACCTCTAGTGACCAGGGTATAATATATGTATGACAAGGTAAACATTATACACCTCTAGTGATCAGGGTATAATATATGTATGACAAGATATACATTGTACACCTCTAGTGATCAGGGTATGACACAGTAAACATTGTACACCTATAGTGATCAGGGTATAATGTATGACATAGTATACATTATACACCACTAGTGACCAGGGTATAATATATGTATGACAAGGTAAACATTGTACACCTCTAGTGATAAGGGTATGACACGGTAAACATTGTACACCTCTAGTGATCAGGTTATAATGTATGACACAGTATACATTATACACCTCTAGTGATCAGGGTATAATGTATAACACAGTAAACATTGTACACCTCTAGTGATCAGGGTATAATGTATGACACAGTATACATTATACACCTCTAGTGATCAGGGTATAATATATGTATGACAAGGTAAACATATAACACCTCTAGTGATCAGGGTATAATGTATGACACAGTATACATTATACACCTCTAGTGATCAGGGTATAATATATGTATGACAAGGTAAACATTGTACACCTCTAGTGATCAGGGTATAATGTATAACACAGTAAACATTGTACACCTCTAGTGATCAGGGTATAATGTATGACACAGTATACATTATACACCTCTAGTGATCAGGGTATAATATATGTATGACAAGGTAAACATTGTACACCTCTAGTGATCAGGGTATGACACGGTAAACATTGTACACCTCTAGTGATCAGGGTATAATGTATGACACGGTAAACATTGTACACCTCTAGTGGTCAGGGTATAATGTATGACACAGTAAACATTGTACACCTCTAGTGATCAGGGTATAATGTATGACACAGTAAACATTGTACACCTCTAGTGATCAGGGTATAATGTATGACACAGTATACATTGTACACCTCTAGTGATCAGGGTATAATGTATGACACAGTATACATTGTACACCTCTAGTGATCAGGGTATAATGTATGTATGACAAGGTAAACATTGTACACCTCTAGTGATCAGGGTATAATGTATGTATGACAAGGTAAACATTGTACACCTCTAGTGATCAGGGTATAATGTATGACACAGTATACATTGTACACCTCTAGTGATCAGGGTATAATGTATGACACAGTAAACATTGTACACCTCTAGTGATCAGGCTATAATGTATGACACAGTAAACATTGTACACCTCTAGTGATCAGGGTATAATGTATGACACGGTAAACATTGTACACCTTTGGTTACCACCCATCCATTCCTGGTTACGTCTCGTTCCAGCCACGTTTATCAGCCTGAGGTCCAGTACAACAGGGCCTGGATTCACAAACGGGAGCAAATCTGCTCCGGCACAAGTATAGAAACTTTGCGCTCAAGATGCTTCCCAAGATGCACCTTATTTATTTGCGCCATTTCCGTATTCACTAAACATGGCTTAAACTAGTTGCAAGCTTATGATGACGGCACCTTAAACGTCATCAATTGCTCTTTTTTTAAATAAAATATTTAGCACCGCGTCTTACTATCCGTTCGGGTTATACGCTTAGCTGCCCTCTTTTCGACCAATCCTTGTGAAGAATTTACTTCAAAGTCAAGGCTACTTTATTTTAAAACTGTAATTAAAACGACAGCATATACAAAGATTATTAAACAGTTTTCTCATAAACTAGCTATAAAATTAGAAGCGGCCTCTTTCTGAATGTTTTAGCAAAACAATATTAGTACATTATTTTGTATTTATTTATATTATTAGTTTAAAGTTTAAGTTCATTAATAAAACATTAATGTTTATAGAAACTCTAAAACTTATTTTAAAGCTTTACTAACCGCCATATTTAGTGACGAGATGTATTTGGACTTTGGAATACAAACCTCTTTGGATCTAGACGAAGATTACACAGTTCGTAGTTTTGTTTTGTAATACTGCAAGAAATGCCATTGCGTTGTTTGAATGTAAAAATCCAACAATAAAAGGTACGTAATTGTTTTGTTACCACTGTCTAAATTGAAACAAATTTTGTGTTTGACATACGTTTTTTATTTTAATTAATTCATTATTAATTGGAGTACAGTTATGTAACTAATTGTATTTTAAGCCAATACAATAATATGCCGTCATTTAAATTTATTGAAGTGACAGTCATGATTTAATAGTTGCGCCTACTCTTGAATGGTGGCAAATAAAAGGCGCAACTTTGCTCTCAAATTGCGCCTGCTCCTTTTAATGAATATGGATTTGGAACATATTTCAACTTGCGCTGGCGCAACAATTTGCTCCCGTTAGTGAATCCAGCCCCAGGAGTCCACTTTCTGCCTGAACTCTTGACTCTTCTCCCGAGAGTCGGTAACAAGTGAGACGCCAACGTGGTTATATATTTCACTATATCTTTAAGGGTAAATTTAACTCAATTGTTATTTTTATTCAAAACTATATTTCGTCAACTTAAATTTGCAATGGAAAATATTTTGGAATAAGTGACCACTTTAGCACCAAGGTCTATGGACTCTTAAGGTTTTTTGTTTATTACGTTCTTGATAAAATATAAATGTATCAGCCAATTACACTTGGGCCACGCACCCCTTGTACCTAAAGTGTCAGGGTATTACATTTGGGCCACGCACCCCTTGTACCAAAAGCGTCAGGGTATTACATTTGGGCCACGCACCCCTTGTACCTAAAGTGTCAGGGTATTATACCTGGGCCACGCACCCCTTGTACCTAATGTGTCAGGGTATTATACCTGGGCCACGCACCCCTTGTACCTAATGTGTCAGGGTATTATACCTGGGCCACGCACCCCTTGTACCTAATGTGTCAGGGTATTATACCTGGGCCACGCACCCCTTGTACCTAAAGTGTCAGGGTATTATACCTGGGCCACGCACCCCTTGTACCTAAAGTGTCAGGGTATTATACCTGGGCCACGCACCCCTTGTACCTAAAGTTTCAGGGTATTATACCTGGGCAAAGCACCCCTTTTACCTAAAGTGTCAGGGTATTATACCTGGGCCACGGACCCCTTGTACCTAAAGTTTCAAGGTATTATACCTGGGCCACGCACCGCTAGTACCTAAAGTGTCAGGGTATTATACCTGGGCCACGCACACCTTGTACCTAAAGTTTCAGGGTATTATACCTGGACCACGCACCCCTTGTACCTAAAGTGTCAGGGTATTATACGTGGTCCACGCACCCCTTGTACCTAAAGTTTCAGGGTATTACACTTGGGCCACGCATCCCTTGTACCTAAAGTGTCAGGGTATTACATTAGGGCCACACACCCCTTGTACCTAAAGTGTCAGGGTATTATACCTGAGCGACGCACACTTTGTACCTAAAGTGTCAGGGTATTATACCTGGGCCACGGACCCCTTGTACCTAAAGTTTCAGGGTATTATACCTGGGCCACGCACCGCTAGTACCTAAAGTGTCAGGGTATTATACCTGGGCCACGCATCCCTTGTACCTAAAGTGTCAGGGTATTATATTAGGGCCACGCATCCCTTGTACCTAAAGTGTCAGGGTATTATACCTGGGCCACGCACCCCTTGTACCTAAAGTGTCAGGGTATTATACCTGGGCCACGCACCCCTTGTACCTAAAGTTTCAGGGTATTATACCTGGGCCACCCACACCTTGTACCTAAAGTGTCAGGGTATTATACCTGGGCCACGCACACCTTGTACCTAAAGTGTCAGGGTATTATACCTGAGCCACGCACACCTTGTACCTAAAGTTTCAGGGTATTATACCTGTGCCACCCACACCTTGTACCTAAAGTGTCAGGGTAATATACCTGGGCCACGCACACCTTGTACCTAAAGGGTCAGGGTATTATACCTGAGCCACGCACACCTTGTACCTAAAGTTTCAGGGTATTATACCTGGGCCACAAACCGCTTGTACCTAAAGTGTCAGGGTATTATACCTGAGCGACGCACACTTTGTACCTAAAGTGTCAGGGTAATATACCTGGGCCACGCACACCTTGTACCTAAAGTGTCAAGCTATTATACCTGGGCCACGCACCCCTTGTACCTAAAGTGTCAGGGTATTATACCTGGGGCACGCACCCCTTGTACCTAAAGTGTCAGGGTATTATACCTGGGCCACGCACCTCTTGTAACTAAAGTGTCAGGGTATTATACCTGGGCCACGCACCCCTTGTACCTAAAGTGTCAGGGTATTATACCTGGGCCACACACCCCTTGTAACTAAAGTGTCAGGGTATTATACCTGGGCCACGCACCCCTTGTACCTAAAGTGTCAGGGTATTATACCTGGGCCAAGCACCCCCTGTACCTAAAGTGTAAGGGTATTATACCTGGGCCACGCACTCCTTGTACATAAAGTGTCAGGGTATTATACCTGGGCCACGCACCCCTTATACCTAAAGTGTCAGAGTATTATACCTGGGCCACGCACCCCTTGTACCTAAAGTGTCAGGGTATTACATTAGGGCCAAGCACCCCCTGTACCTAAAGTGTCAGGGTATTAAATTTGGGCCACGGACCCCTTGTACCTAAAGTGTCAGGGTATTATACCTGGGCCACGCACCCCCTGTACCTAAAGTGTCAGGGTATTATATCTGGGCCACGGACCCCTTTTACCTAAAGTGTCAGGGTATTACATTAGGGCCACGCACCCCTTGTACCTAAAGTGTCAGGGTATTACATTTGGGCCACGGACCTCTTGTACCTAAAGTGTCAGGGTATTACATTAGGGCCACGCCCCCCTTGTACCTAAAGTGTCAGGGTATTATACCTGGGCCACGCACCCCTTGTACCTAAAGTGTCAGGGTATTATACCTGGGCCAAGCACCCCCTGTACCTAAAGTGTCAGGGTATTATACCTGGGCCACGCACTCTTTGTACATAAAGTGTCAGGGTATTATACCTGGGCCACGCACCCCTTGTACCTAAAGTGTCAGGGTATTATACCTGGGCCAAGCACCCCCTGTACCTAATGTGTCAGGGTATTATACCTGGGCCACGCACCCCCTGTACCTAATGTGTCAGGGTATTATACCTGGGCCACGCACCCCTTGTACCTAGAGTGTCAGGGTATTATACCTGGGCCACGCATCCCTTGTACCTAAAGTGTCAGGGTATTATACCTGGGCCACGCACCCCCTGTACCTAAAGTGTCAAGGTATTATACCTGGGCCACGCACTCCTTGTACATAAAGTGTCAGGGTATTACATTAGGGCCACGCACCCCTTGTTTCTAAAGTGTCAGGGTATTATACCTGGGCCACGCACCCCCTGTACCTAAAGTGTCAGGGTATTATACCTGGGCCACGCACCCCCTGTACCTAAAGTGTCAGGGTATTATACCTGGGCCACGCACTCCTTGTACATAAAGTGTCAGGGTATTACATTAGGGCCACGCACACCTTGTACCTAAAGTGGAAGGGTATTATACCTGGGCCACGCACCGCTTGTACCTAAAATTTAAGGGTATTCTACTTGGGCCACAAACCCCTTGTACCTAAAGTGTCAGGGTATTATATTAGGGCCACGCACCCCTTGTACCTAAGGTGTCAGGGTATTATACCTGGGCCACGCATCCCTTGTACCTAAAGTTTAAGGGTATTATACCTGGGCCACGCACCCCTGTACCTAAAGTGTCAGGGTATTATACCTGGGCCACGCACTCCTTGTACATAAAGTGTCAGGGTATTACATTAGGGCCACGCACCCCTTGTACCTAAAGTGTCAGGGTATTATACCTGGGCCACGCACCCCTGTACCTAAAGTGTCAGGGTATTATACCTGGGCCACGCACCCCTTGTACCTAAAGTGTCAGGGTATTATACCTGGGCCACGCACACCTTGTACCTAAAGTGTCAGGGTATTATACCTGGGCCACGCACCCCTTGTACCTAAAGTTTCAGGGTATTACATTTGTGCCACGCACCCCTTGTACCTAAAGGGTCAGGGTATTACATTTGGGCCACGCACCCCTTGTAACTAAAGTGTCAGGGTGTTTCCTTTGGGCCACGCACCCCTTGTACCTAAAGTGTCAGGGTATTACATTTGGGCCACGCACCCCTTGTAACTTAAGTGTCAGGATATTATACCTGGGCCACGCACCCCTTGTACCTAAAGTGTCAGGGTATTATACCTGGGCCACGCACCCCTTGTACCTAAAGTGTCAGGGTATTATACCTGGGCCACGCACCCCTTGTACCTAAAGTGTCAGGGTATTATACCTGGGCCACGCACCCCTCTTAACTAAAGTGTCAGGATATTATACCTGGGCCACGCATCCCTTGTACCTAAAGTGTCAGGGTATTATACCTGGGCCACGCACCCCTTGTACCTAAAGTGTCAGGGTATTACATTAGGGCCACGCACCCCTTGTAACTAAAGTGTCAGGGTATTACATTTGGGCCACGGACCCCTTGTACCTAAAGTGTCAGGGTATTACATTAGGGCCACGCCCCCTTGTACCTAGAGTGTCAGGGTATTACATTAAGGCCACGCACCCCTTGTACCTAAAGTGTCAGGGTATTATACCCGGGCCACGCACCCCTTGTACCTAAAGTGTCAGGGTATTATACATGGGCCACGCACCCCTTGTACCTAAAGTGTCAGGGTATTATACCTGGGCCACGCATCCCTTGTACCTAAAGTGTCAGGGTATTACATTTGGGCCACGCACCCCTTGAACCTAAAGTGTCAGGGTATAACATTTGGGCCACGATCCTCTTGTACCTAAAGTGTCAGGGTATTACATTTGGGCCACGCACCCCTTGTACCTAAAGTGTCAGGATATTACATTAGGGCCACGCACCCCTTGTACCTAGAAAGTCAGGGTATTACATTAGGGCCACGCACCCCTTGTACCTAAAGTGTCAGGGTATTATACCTAAGCCACGCATCCCTTGTACCTAAAGTGTCAGGGTATTACATTTGGGCCACGCACCCTTGTACCTAAAGTGTCAGGTTATTACATTTGGGCCACGCACCCCTTGTACCTAAAGTGTCAGGGTATTACATTTGGGCCACGCACCCCTTGTACCTAAAGTGTCAGGGTATTACATTTGGGCCACGCACCCCTTGTACCTAAAGTGTCAGGATATTACATTAGGGCCACGCACCCCTTGCACCTAAAGTGTCAGGGTATTACATTTGGGCCACGCACCCCTTGTACCTAAAGTGTCAAGGTAATATACCTGGGCCACACATCCCTTGTACCTAAAGTGTCAAGGTATTATACCTGGGCCACGCACCCCTTGTACCTAAAGTGTCAGGGTATTACATTTGGGCCGCGCACCCCTTGTACCTAAATTGTCAGGGTATTACATTTGGGCCTCGGACCCCTTGTACCTAAAGTGTCAGGGTATTATACCTGGGCCACGCATCCCTTGTACCTAAAGTGTCAGGGTATTACATTTGGGCCACGCACCCCTTGTACCTAAATTGTCAGGGTATTACATTTGGGCCTCGGACCCTTGTACCTAAAGTGTCAGGGTATTATACCTGGGCCACGCACCCTTGTACCTAAAGTGTCAGGGTATTATACCTGGGCCACGCACCCCTTGTACCTAAAGTGTCAGGTATTACATTTGGGCCACGCACCCCTTGTACCTAAAGTGTCAGGGTATTCATTTGGGCCTCGACCCCTTGTACCTAAAGTGTCAGGGTATTATACCTGGGCCACGCATCCCTTGTACCTAAAGTGTCAGGGTATTACATTCTGGCCACGACCCCTTGTACCTAAAGTGTCAGGGTATTAACTGGGCCACGCACCCCTTGTACCTAAAGTGTCAGGGTATTACTTAGGGCCACGCACCCCTTGTACTAAGTGTCAGGGTATTAACTTGGGCCACGCACCCCTTGTACTAAAGTGTCAGGGTTTATCCTGGGCCACGCACCCCTTGTACCTAAAGTGTCAGGGTATTACTGGGCCACGCACCCTTGTACCTAAAGTGTCAGGGTATTATACCTGGGCCACGCACCCCTTGTACCTAAAGTGTCAGGGTATTATACCTGGGCCACGCACCCCTTGTACCTAAAGTGTCAGGGTATTAACTGGGCCACGCACCCCTTGTACCTAAAGTGTCAGGGTATTACATTTGGGCCACGCACCCCTTGTACCTAAAGTGTCAGGGTATTATACCTGGGCCACGCACCCCTTGTACCTAAAGTGTCAGGGTATTACATTGGGCCACGCACCCCTTGTACCTAAAGTGTCAGGGTATTATTTGGGCCACGCACCCCTTGTACCTAAAGTGTCAGGGTATTACCATTGGGCCACGCACCCTTGTACCTAAAGTGTCAGGGTATTACATTTGGGCCACGCACCCCTGTACCTAAAGTGTCAGGTATTATACTGGGCCACGCACCCTTGTACCTAAAGTGTCAGGGTATTACATTTGGGCCACGCACCCCTTGTACCTAAAGTGTCAGGGTATTATACATGGGCCACGCACCCCTTGTACCTAAAGTGTCAGGGTATTACATTGGCCACGCACCCTTGTACCTAAAGTGTCAGGGTATTATACCTGGGCCACGCACCCTTGTACCTAAAGTGTCAGGGTATTACATTTGGGCCACGCACCCCTTGTACCTAAAGTGTCAGGGTATTACATTTGGGCCACGCACCCCTTGTACCTAAAGTGTCAGGGTATTACATTTGGGCCACGCACCCCTTGTACCTAAAGTGTCAGGGTATTACATTAGGGCCACGCACCCCTTGTACCTAAAGTGTCAGGTTATTACATTTGGACCACGCACCCCTTGTACCTAAAGTGTCAGGGCATTACATTTGGGCCACGCACCCCTTGTACCTAAAGTGTCAGGGTATTACATTTGGACCACGCACCCCTTGTACCTAAAGTGTCAGGGTATTACATTTGGACCACGCACCCCTTGTACCTAAAGTGTCAGGATATTACATTAGGGCCACGCACCCCTTGTACCTAAAGTGTCAGGGTATTACATTTGGGTCACGCACCCCTTGTACCTAAAGTGTCAGGGTATTACATTAGGGCCACGCACCCCTTGTACCTAAAGTGTCAGGATATTACATTTGGACCACGCACCCCTTGTACCTAAAGTGTCAGGGTATTTTATTAGGGCCACGCACCCCTTGTACCTAAAGTGTCAGGGTATTACATTTGGGCCACGCACCCCTTGTACCTAAAGTGTCAGGGTATTTTATTAGGGCCACGCACCCCTTGTACCTAAAGTGTCAGGGTATTACATTTGGGCCACGCACCCCTTGTACCTAAAGTGTCAGGGTATTTTATTAGGGCCACGCACCCCTTGTACCTAAAGTGTCAGGGTATTACATTTGGGCCACGCACCCCTTGTACCTAAAGTGTCAGGGTATTACATTAGGGCCACGCACCCCTTGTACTTAAAGTGTCAGGATATTACATTTGGACCACGCACCCCTTGTACCTAAAGTGTCAGGGCATTACATTTGGGCCACGCACCCCTTGTACCTAAAGTGTCAGGGTATTACATTTGGACCACGCACCCCTTGTACCTAAAGTGTCAGGGTATTTTATTAGGGCCACGCACCCCTTGTACCTAAAGTGTCAGGGTATTACATTTGGGCCACGCACCCCTTGTACCTAAAGTGTCAGGGTATTTTATTAGGGCCACGCACCCCTTGTACCTAAAGTGTCAGGGTATTACATTTGGACCACGCACCCCTTGTACCTAAAGTGTCAGGGTATTACATTTGGACCACGCACCCCTTGTACCTAAAGTGTCAGGATATTACATTAGGGCCTCGCACCCCTTGTACCTAAAGTGTCAGGGTATTACATTAGGGCTATGCACCCCTTGTACCTAAAGTGTCAGGGTATTACATTTGGACCACGCACCCCTTGTACCTAAAGTGTCAGGGTATTACATTAGGGCCACCCACACCTTGTACCTAAAGTGTCAGGGTATTATACCTGGGCCACGCACCCCTTGTACCTAAAGTGTCAGGGTAATACATTTGGGCCACGCACCCCTAATACCTAAAGTGTCAGGGTATTTTATTAGGGCCACGCACCCCTTGTACCTAAAGTGTCAGGGTATTACATTTGGGCCACGCACCCCTTGTACCTAAAGTGTCAGGGTATTACATTGGGCCACGCACCCCTTGTAACTAAAGTGTCAGGGTGTTTCCTTTGGGCCACGCACCCCTTGTACCTAAAGTGTCAGGGTATATCATTAGGGCCACCCACACCTTGTACCTAAAGTGTCAGGGTATTACATTTAGGGCCACGCACCCCTTGTACCTAAAGTGTCAGGGTATTACATTAGGGCCACGCACCCTTGTACCTAAAGTGTCAGGGTATTACATTAGGGCCACGCACCCCTTGTACCTAAAGTGTCAGGGTATTACATTAGGGCCACGCACACCTTGTACCTAAAGTGTCAGGGAATTACATTTAGGCCACGGACCCTTGTACCTAAAGTGTCAGGGTATTATACCTGGGCCACGCACCCCTTGTACCTAAAGTGACAGGGTATTACTTAGGGCCACCACACCTTGTACCTAAAGTATCAGGGTATTACATTTGGGCCACCGGACCCCTTGTACCTAAAGTGTCAGGGTATTACATTAGGTCCACGCACCCCTTGTACCTAAAGTGTCAGTGTATTACATTAGGGCGACCCACACCTTATACCTAAAGTGTCAGGGTATTATACCTGGGCCACGCACCCCTTGTACCTAAAGTGTCAGGGTATTACATTAGGGCCACCCACACCTTGTACCTAAAGTGTCAGGGTATTAATTAGGGCCACACCACCTTTATACCTAAAGTGTCAGGGTATATACCTGGGCCACGCACCACTTGTACCTAAAGTGTCAGGGTATTACATTAGGGCCACCCACACCTTGTACCTAAAGTGTCAGGGTATTACATTTAGGCCACGGACCCCTTGTACCTAAAGTGTCAGGGTATTATACCTGGGCCACGCATCCCTTGTACCTAAAGTGTCAGGGTATTACATTTGTGCCACGCACCCCTTGTACCTAAAGTGTCAGGGTATTACATTTAGGCCACGGACCCCTTGTACCTAAAGTGTCAGGGTATTATACCTGGGCCACGCATCCCTTGTACCTAAAGTGTCAGGGTATTACATTAGGGCCACGCACCCCTTGTACCTAAAGTGTCAGGGTATTACATTTAGGCCACGGACCCCTTGTACCTAAAGTGTCAGGGTATTATACCTGGGCCACGCACCCCTTGTACCTAAAGTGTCAGGGTATTACATTTAGGCCACGGACCCCTTGTACCTAAAGTGTCAGGGTATTATACCTGGGCCACGCACCACTTGTACCTAAAGTGTCAGGGTATTACATTAGGGCCACCCACACCTTGTACCTAAAGTGTCAGGGTATTACATTTAGGCCACGGACCCCTTGTACCTAAAGTGTCAGGGTATTATACCTGGGCCACGCACCCCTTGTACCTAAAGTGTCAGGGTATTACATTAGGGCCACCCACACCTTGTACCTAAAGTGTCAGGGTATTACATTTGGGCCACGGACCCCTTGTACCTAAAGTGTCAGGGTATTACATTAGGGCCACGCACCCCTTGTACCTAAAGTGTCAGGGTATTACATTTGTGCCTCGGACCCCTTGTAACTAAAGTTTCAGGGTATTACATTTGGGCCACGGACCCCTTGTACCTAAAGCGTCATAGTGTATGGTCATTATTCAGTGTACCAACTGCCTAATATCTTGTTTCAAGTTGTGAATAGCTTATTTTGTATTTTGATAACTTATGTTACGTGTGTTTCAGATTCACTTTATCCCACTCTTTCAAACTTGAGCAATTGAAGATATTGCCCAATATGGCGGCCAAAGGGTAAGCATTGGTACTGTGTTGCAAAATGTATGTGTTATATCATTTTATATGTATTTTGGGTCGAAGAATGAGAAAATAGAATTACTTTGTTAAAAATCAACCATAAGTGTCTTAACAAAGGAAGAAAATAAAAACTTAGTAAATGTTTTAGTCTTGTTTTATTTACACTTGAAAATCGCATCAAATTTGTGTTGATAATGTAATAAGGTAACAATATATACATTATTGAAATTAAAAGTAAACAGTGAGCTAAAATAAATTATGTTCAGAATCAGTTTCTGTTATTTTGATTGCTTCGGCAATTTTCGTTTGGTGGAAGCAGTGACACATTTATCTGCATGAAATATTATTTTCCCGACAGGTACATCTCATAGTAGTTCAGGGTTTAAATACTAGTATCCAGTCAATAAGACACTGGTGGTCTTACACGCTACTCTACTGGAGGATGTGAGAACAGGCTGACCTGGAACTGCTCAAGGAGGGCACGGCTTGACCCCAATCATATATCACATCACGCAAGGGCCAGGATGCTATCTATCTACAAGACACAACGCTCGCTGCACTCTCACTCTCACTCTCACTCTCACTCATGTTTCAACGAACCGTTCAAAACCCACGTTTTCACCAGCAAGTCAGTCCTCACCTCTTTACATTTTGGTTTCACGTAATACAAAATGTTCCAACATCTGCCAGAGAAAAACCAGGGCGTATTTATGGCATGGCATATTGCTTGAAAATAAATATTTATGAAAGGAAAAGATATTGGCCTAGATTAGTGGTTCCCAATTAAGTCAGTACTGCGAACCCCTTGTTTTTCAAAAGCCAAGCCATGGACCCCCTACTTTTGGAAATGTTGATATCTTTATGGTAGTTTGTTACCTGTGCGAAGGTATTTTTTTAGAAAATATGGGTTAGCCCCTAATAAGCAAAGGATTTTAGGTAATTATACCAAAAATTAGACCATATACATTGTTATATCACCACGAAAAAATGACAATGATTTAATTAGGAAAGAAAGATTAATATAATTTTAATACGTCTATTACAAGTGAACAATTGATTACACACATACATATTATATACATACTTTTAAACCTAAATGTGATGGGAGGAATCATACCTTTTGTATCTCGCTTGTTCTCATATAATAAAATGTCGAAAATGTTTGTTCACAAAGATATATGGAACAAAAGGACGCTAGATGCTTCAAAGCTTTTTCACCTAACTTCTTATAATGAGAATAAACCTTCACCCAGAATTGGTCTAGTCTATATTCTTTGAAAAATAATTTCAATCAACCATCACAAGTCTCATCAACAAGTGTATTCTTCTCCTCCACAGATAAAGTTGTGAGCTGTACATCAACACATTCAAAAAGATTCCTTATCCATGAGTTCTCAAGATTTGGTGCAGGGAAGTAATCTATTAAGATAGTCGCTAAATCACGAAGGTGTTCAGTGCTGTTATATTCTACTTCTAGTAGCAATTTTTTGTAATTGGACTTCAAAAATATATCTAGTGTTGGAATGTTAATGTGGCTACCACCTTCTATTCGGCTTGCCCATAACAATAGTTTATTTTAATCAATGACTCAATCTTATCTTTAAAATAGAATACAAATTCTCATGGCTACATTGGAGGCGTGTATTTAAAGTATTCAAGATTGCGAAAACGTCTGCTAAGTAGGCTACCAAACACAGCCACGCAAAATTGTTCAACTGATCACATGGAAAATTTTAATCCGTCAGAAAAAGTAGTACGTCATCGCGTAACTCAAAGAGTCGCTTCAATATTTTCCCCCTTGGCAGCCGACGCACTTCTTTATGTCAATGTTGACTTCCCATTTCTTCATACAGTTTTGAGAAGATTCTTGAATTCAAAGCTTGAGATTTGATCAAATTAATAATCTTGACAACTTCATAAAGTTTTTTTTAATGAGTTTGACATGTTCTTTGAAGCCAAAGCTTCTCGGTGAATGCAGCAGTGGGTCAATTTCATTAAGAGTGCTACAATCTCCTCCCGAACAACAAGTACAATGTTTTCTCTGACATAGCAGGAGCATCATCTGTTATCAGGTATCAGGCCCACACATTTCTCTCATGAAATGTGGTTCTCAGCAAAAAAAACTGAAGGACTTAAAGACGCACTCTACTATACTGTGTAAAATATCACTTGAAAATTTAAAAAAAACCTCCATAATGCTTTCTTACCATACAAAGACAAGCATTATAGCTTTGTCTGTAATTAATTGGTTTAGACAATTTGCACAGAAAAGAAGTTGCAAACCTGGACCCTTAAAATAATAGCGAGTTTATTTTATATCATCAGGCATATCACATATTCTTCGTTTTACAGTGTTGCTATAAAGAAATACTGTATTGATTTTCTTATCCGCCGACTCGCCAAGTACTCGTTTGCATACAGGGCTCGTCCATAAACCACGTGACGCTCTGTGGAGGGAGGGGCCCCCCTCTATTCTCTACATGCTGTTACATGGGGGGAGGGTGGGGTACATAACACAGATCTTATACTCAAATTACAATTTACTTTTGATAAACATACTGATAGATAACTTCCGAATATTTGTGACGTTAGAAATGCATGTTTAGCACTTATTTTTTGTCTATTAATATTTTGAACGCACTTGGATGGCATTGTCTGCCCGAGACTAACGCCAAGCACATTTGAAAACACATATTTTCATGTGCATGACAGTGACATGTTTATACTCACCACACTTGTTTAAATTTGTCCAATCTACTGACCCCCTCACGTACTTCTAGTTGGATAGCGGCTGTCTGTCGAAATGGCCTTAATTTATAAGTATAGTTGAGTTTAGTATAATTTAGATTCCTACTGCACATTATTTGACATAGGCCGTGAATAGTCGCTTGTGTTTGTACAGATACAAAAGTAATTTCTTCAAAAAGAGGAAACTTGTTTATTGCTTGCGTATAAAAAGAGATATCCAGAAGAAAAAATAACAGTGGAAGAGTCTAAAAAAAAATTAGTGAAATGGAAAAAAGCAAAAGTAAAGAGTTTATCTCTTGTCAAGTTTGAGGTCCATCAACAGAGTTATTTCTTCGTACCAGCAGAATGTCATGGAAAGTAAAGCTTCAAATATCATTCATTATTTTCAAAAGGTAATTAAGCCTTTACCTTCTCCCTTCTGATAAATCTGCGTGTTTGTATATATAGATACAACTATTATACACCCTCTACGGTGGTCGCATGATCTAAGTTGTCATTCTCTCAGTAGACTAGATGGCCAATGATGGGAGGATGGTCTACTGAGGGTTTGCTTTTCCTTAAACTCCCACCGTTTTAGTATAAATGTTGTAGGGTGGTATATTAAAATTATATTTACGCTATTTATTTTTTATTATTTATATATAATGTTGTAGGAATGAAGAAGGTAAAATTTTACAGGTAATCTCCATAATTAATGTGGAGAGAGAGAGTATAAAACCATTTAGGAGAAGCCACTTTGAGTACACCTGACAGGTATTCGAACCCGGATCTCCACTTCATTGGCCATCTAGTCTTTTTCTAGAGTGAAGCCAGGATCAAGGATCGAACTGATAAGTTAACTAAAGTAAAATTTTAGATTAATCCAAAAATAGTGCACACTATCAATAAAGATGTCTCCCTCCAGCGTATGTTGACACTTTAACATCACCATGTAACATTATTCAAGGAACACAATACACATAAAAGATGATCTTATTATAAGAGATGAGATAAATGTGTGAATATAAGGAAAAGTTAAAATAAGGATATAATAAATTGGGAAACTATGTAGTATTTAAGAGTTAATTATTTAGTTATTATAACAATTTGAAAATATATTATAAGTAGACAAGATATAAAAGAGGAACTCTTAAAACTAAGACTAATTAAAAATGTTACAGAAAAGGTTAAAATACAAAAAACAAAAAACAAAATTCTAAGTAAAATTTTTGACAAAGGTAATCAGGGAATATGGAAAAAACTTGTTAATTATAAGCTAGAGAAAATAGAATATGTTATGATTTGAAACAGAGTAATTAATTAATTAGGATGTTGATTGATACAGAGTTAATAAATGACAGTGTATTGTTCCTTAGTGGTTATATTTCCTCTCCTTAGGTATGGATGCCATAGGGTCGGGTAACAAACGACATGTTTCGGCGTATCATCATCAGGTCTGAGGAAAACCAATGTGAGATTAGGAACAATAATATTGTAAGTTAAAAATCGAGAGATAAAGTCAAGAATATTATTTAATTATAACTAAGAAAGGAAATAGGCTAACTTAAAAATTATTATTAAAAGAGGATAAAATTAAAGATTATTATTGATGTGAGAATAAACTGTCAAGCTTACCTTTAAATTAAGGGGTTAGATGTTATCCCTTTTTTTCAGACGTGTAAGAGTTTTAAGAAGAAAAAAATTTCTTAGAAAGAAAAGATTTTTATAAACTAGAGCTCGAAAGAATAATCCCGATTGTTGTGTAACATAGAGATATAAAGAGATATATTAGGTAAGAATTAAGGAAGCACTAGGTGCAATGTGGATAGACAGAAAAGGTAAATTGAAAATGAGAATGAAAAAATGAAAAAATGAAAAATGAGAGAAAGTTTCAATCTTTATGATTTGGCTAGGAAAGGTTTTAATTATGAAGGTAGGGGCAGTAGGGAGACACGGTAGGAAAAGGTTAGGATTTATTAACTGGTTGAAGATATTTAATTGTGTTAATTAGGGTTTGGTTTCCAAACTTGGTTTGTTCATTGAGGATAGTGTTGTGATGAAGACTAGCATTGTAGATATGTAGATTTTCAGCAATGTTCATTTTGTGACCTTTGGTGGAGGATAGAAGCAGTTTCATACATTGGTCAATAGGGGTAGGTTGATGGCCAGAAGTTTTTAAATGTTCTGCAAATTTTGATTTTGTTCTGTTATACTTAAAGTCACTAAGGTGTTTAAAATATCGTTTAGAAAGTGCCCTGCCGGTTTTTCCAATGTAGGTGGCGTTACAATCGCAAGTTAATTTATAGATTCCACTTTTACTATAGGTATTGTAAGTGTTAAGGTTAGAATTGGAAAGATGTTTTTTAATAGTATTGTTAGTTTGAAAGGCAATCCTGATATGGTGTTTACGAAGAATTTTGGAAATTTTGATAATTTCTTGTCCTGTGAAAGTCATTTTAACCCATTTGGGCTGGTTAAGATTGTTAGTTAATTTGGATTTGGGTTGCATTCGGGTTTTTTTGTTTTTTGAGTATATTCGATATAATAGAGTGAGGATAGCCATTCGTAGTAGCAATTTGTTTGATAATGTTAAGTTCAGTGGTATAATTTTTTCTAGAGAGTGGGATATGAAGAAGTCTATAAATCAGGCTATTAAATGTTGCAAGTTTATGAGAAATAGGATGATTGGAATTATATGGAATTATGGCGTCAGTGTGAGTAGGTTTGCGGTATATTTTGTAAACAAAGGTGTTGATTTTTGATTTGGAGATATTAAGATCTAAGTAGTTGATGTTGTTGGAGAGGCCAAGTTCAATAGTAAAAGAAAGTTTATGGTGAATATTATATAAAATGTTATTATTGCTGAATAAAGAGTGGTCGAGGATGTTGTCATATATGACGAGGATATTGTCAACATATCTACAATAGAATTGAATGTTAATAAATTTAGAAAGGTAATTTCTTATTTTAGGGTCGTTGTCTTGCATGAAAATTTCGGATAAGATACATGAAATTGGGGAGCCCATAGCGAGGCCGTCACGTTGTGAGTAGAATTTATTATTGAAATGAAAGTAGTTTTGATTAGCTATGGTTTGAACTATGTTAACTAATTGATTGGTAAAGTCCATCGAAAGGTCTTTCCTAGTGAGAGAGGATTTGATTATATCGATGGTTTCATCAATGGGAACATGAATTTGGAGTTAGGGTTTAGAGCTATATTCTGAAGTTTATTGGTAAGGTCATATGAGCTTTTTACATTGTATAAATAAGGAAGCTGTAAACTGTTGTTCAATACGCGGGTAATTTTTTTAGCTATTTTGTAAGCTGGAGCATTTTGATAATTAACAAGAGGTCTGATTGGTATTCCAGGTTTATGGATTTTGGGGAGTGAAGTGAAAGCAGGGGCTTTAGGATTCATGTAACGCCACTATAGATAGGGGCCATCCTACTCGGCACATAGTAGTGGCACAACATCTGGCTCTTACTCAGATCACAAACCTGACATACATAACATAAATATAGCAGAGCTATGTCCTCATCAACCTGAGCTCAACGTCTTTATGTCTGTATAAATAATAATACTCTCTGAAATCATTTATAATCAGGATTTAAAATGGGTTTTCAGGAGTATTAAATCAGAATCCCTCTTTTAGTATCACAAAACTTCCCTATGAAAAAATGACATTCATGCCTGGTGAGAGAAAGTTAGGTAACATAAGGTGGGGGAGGGGGAGATTTCTACATGGTGTTACATGGGGGAGGGGGCTAAAAAGGTAAGAAAGAAGCGTTACGTGGCTTATGGACGACCCCATAACTACATAAGCAGGAAGAATAACTTCCTCGCCTCTAGTATGAGCCTTTCCTGTTCTAGCAATGATTTTTGCTACGTAATAAGAAGCTAAGGTTGCATTCTTCTGAGCTCTAACACCTGCACCCCTAATTTTGAAACATGCGCACACACTCTCGCAAACCCCTGATTTTGAAACTTCTGCGCGTAAAAACTGTCGTCACACGTTCGAATAGCGAGCGTATTCTACTCGCCAGCCTCACACCGTGCAAGACAGCGCTTGCTTGTCGAGTATAAAACAAAATGGATGCCATCCCCCTCTTCGGTTGCAACCTTCATGAGAGTGATTTTGTTGAAATAAACCTACCATTGTACAACATAAGTTTGCAGAAGGAAACAATATGATTGCTTTGTACACTTTATTCAATCCTTCAATATCAAATATTTGTTTGGGTGAAAATATAGCAATATTTTTATATTTGGCTAAGTTGGTGAGTGACATTCTAATAATCTAGTGTTCGCGTGTTCAAATCCTTTCATATATTTTTTATCGGACTTTAAACTTTAATTTTAAATGATTGTATTAGTAGGCATATAATTTGTTTTAAATAGTTTTTATATAAGATTACAAGGTATTTGAGCCTACGTAGACTACGATAATATTCTTCTTTAAAAATAACTTAACAAGGTAGTAAACAAAAACAGTGGGCCTACATTAATTATGAAATGTTGTATGTGGGTGATTATTTAAAAACTATTATTATTATTATTATTATTACTAGCACCACGTCTTACTACCCGTTCGGTTTATACGCACTTACGCTAATGTGTAATGATAGGGTGATTGTGATATGAAATGGAGGACCTACAGTTTAACGTGTGATCCGAACCACGGTGGAGGCCTGGCATTACACACATTCACAAGTTGTGATTAATACACGTCTTGTTGGAGGTGAAGGAAAGGTTTGGCAGTCAGATAAATCTGTGCCAGTATTTAAAAATTAAATTAATGGGTTTTATGACATAAAAATGTACACATTTAAAAATAGGGTTGAGTAAGCTATTTATTATACGCATAATCGAATAAATTCATTCAATCAATCATTTAATCAAATAATTCTTTCCCATATCTTTACGATGTTAAATGCACCCGAATTTGCGAAACCGAAGGTAATTTTTAGCATCGCTAGTGGCTGTTCGAACGGTCATTAAATCAAATGATTTCTTCCTGCATCTTTGCGTTGTTAAGTGCACCCGTATTTGCGCAGAGGGAGAGTGGAAAATCCCTTAGGAAAACCACCTTCAGTACACCTTACAGGGATTCGAACCCCAATCTTCCCGTTATCAGCAGTCCGGTCTTTTGTGAGAGTGCCCTAAGACTATCGAGTTTTCCATCTCTTTCTTCTGTGTGGGCAGTGGTCCATCTGTACGATCATTCTTTGTTTACATCTCTTTCTTCTGTGTGGGCAGTGGTCCATCTGTACGATCATTCTTTGTTTCCATCTCTTTCTTCTGTGTGGGCAGTGGTCCATCTGTACGATCATTCTTTGTTTACATCTCTTTCTTCTGTGTGGGCAGTGGTCCATCTGTACGATCATTCTTTGTTTACATCTCTTTCTTCTGTGTGGGCAGTGGTCCATCTGTACGATCATTCTTTGTTTACATCTCTTTCTTCTGTGTGGGCAGTGGTCCATCTGTACTATCATTCATTGTTTACATCTCTTTCTTCTGTGTGGGCAGTGGTCCATCTGTACGATCATTCTTTGTTTACATCACCATGGAAACCATGATTTGTGTATAGCTGTATATTGGCAAATACAATATTAGTCTTTGTTTAAAAATAATATAACTCCATAGTTAGGTACTTGAGTGGTTTGTGAAACTAATAGGTATAAATCTGGGAGCGGGGTCATTTTAAAGTTCTCATTGGGGAAAATATACGTTTTGATTCAAATTAAACACCGAAAACTATATATCTAAGTAAAATTGATAGCTTTTGACAAGTAAACTATTAACTAAAAAGTGAGTGAGATTCTTTCCCGATAAAAAGTTTAATACACATTTTAGAGCAATAATCTGCAGCCATCGCTGCAACGAACCACTAGTTATATATATATATATCTGTGTGAAGAGAGGATTGAGACTAGTATTTGTCTGTTAGCAGAGTTTTGATTTAATCTCTGTCGAGTGTCTTGACTCATTGGTCGCACGGTCACTTTGTGTGAGAGGGGGATTACTCTCTCGGTTTTAAGAAGGCTATGTATTTTACTACCGGTATTCATTAAAGTTAGTTCGGTGGCGTGATTAGCGACCTATAGTTTCGTGTTGAGCTAGACTGCCTAGTACGGGGGTAAATCATGGTTCGTATCTTGGTTGGGTGTGCTGATGCCTGTTTTCTCACTCATCCTCCTGGTAAATTCGGGTACATGTCTTCCAGGGTAAGTTCGAGGTTCAAATCTCGAGTCGATGAACTGGGAGATTGTTTGCCTTTCAAGAGGGGGAATATATCGCTGTTTCTGAACCGTGCACGGTATGTTTACATGATAGTTAATTGTTGTCTAGGATTGAACATCGTCTTCTTATTTGATATTGTGATAATACTTTTTCTTCACAAACACAGAGACGGTCTTTTACAAGGGGTAATAATATTCGCTAATTTGGTAGACTTGAGGAATTTAATGTGCACACATTTAAGTGAAAAGGAGACTGGTAAACCGTCACTGGAAAACTGCTCACACTTGACAGAGATATGACCCCATTTTTTTCTCCTTGAACCATTACCATGTCACTAGCTGCCCGATATATTTCGAGGATATAAGTGAATACTAATTAGCAGAGATCCGAACCCCCGTCTAACGAACACTTCTAAATACTAGGTGATAGAACTGAAGCGTACAGAATTTTCGTGGAGATAGAATGGAAATTGACACCACCACGCTGTCTAAAGCGTCAGGCCCGCAATGTATGTTTATGACGGTAAGTACACACGACAGGGATTTGAAACCCCATATAGCTCCTAGTCATGGTCATTTACCAGGAGATCAGATTTCTAGTTCCAGTAAGTTGTTTCCCAGTCTCTCCATGTATATGTGAGATTCTTTCATTGTCCTTACCCCTTAGAGTAATTTTCATTGTTTCAAAATAAAAGTAATTATTTTGTTACCAAACCTATGTCAAATATAATCATTTGAACCATCCTTAACAAATTAAGGAAAAGCAGGAGGTGCAAAAAACAACAAAATCTAATAGAATCAAAAAAAAAGGGGGACAATGGGAGTGAGTTATTGGAGTTCTGTGTTTTGAATATCTGAGATCGAAGATTCTAGACTCAGATCTCGCAACTCACACCAGTTGCGGAAGTTGATTACGTGGACGGTTAACCTCATAGAAAACATAAAAAAAGGAAATATACATTTGAGCTGGCGGCACCTAACTGAATAAAGAGGGTGGAATAGCCAATGGACCAGGATTCGAACGCCTTCAGTTTAGTATAATGCAAGGGTGCTGTCTTAGACCTGTGGTTCGCAATTAATTATTCTAGCGTAATCTATAGTAAGACTACCTAGAGGTACTGATTTGAAATACATGGTCCAGAAACCGTCCCAAGTATCACTGATTCGCCACTTGGCATGGTGAAAAAATATTATTTTAACGTGATAAATTCCCTGGTTTCAACTGCTGATAATCGAACCTAAGGCATTTGTTTCCGTAAGAAGACTCACTACCGATTGATCTTGAGAATCGAATGTAAATTATTGTTCAAGTAACCCGTTTAATAAAGAATCCGAGAGGATTAACATATTTATAACATCTATCCGGACGAATGTTGGCACCTGCCCCCTCACTCACCCCCCCTCCCCCCCACTGAAATTAATTCCTCTTTATAGTCTATTTATGTTTTACCTGTGACTCCACGCGTAATTTTTATGATTTTTTAATTCTAATTTGGATACAGTGATTTTAAACTACCGTAAATTACTGTAATATAAAGCTTTTAATAATCTTGGTGCTTGATGAATCAATTAAGTGTATTGCAAACCAAATTAATAATACGTTGAACGTACGTTTGTTACAGCAATGATATTATATTAGTTATAAGTTAATAGCCTAATTTTATTGAAAATCTACCCAAAGCAAGCATTCTACATCTCTCCCTCCCCGCTAATGCGGGTATATTTTCTCACTGCCTCGATTGGCACTCTATGTCACAGATCCCACCCTGGTAGACGGATGGTGCACTTCCCTGAGAGTCGACCCCTGTGGCTGCACCAGCTAATTGTCAAGTTAACCCCATTCGGTGTCATAGTTGGCTAACGCGCTCGATTCGTGTTGAACTAAACTGCGAGGACGGGAGATCGAGGTTCTAATCTCGCTAGGGTGAATTGAGGGTGGTTATTCACTCTATCTCTACGCGAATGTGGGTTCACATCCTCTAAATTCAAACTTCCTAATTCCTAATCCATTAGCGTAATTAGTACTTAAGCGTATAAAACCGAAAGGGTAGTAAGACGCGGTGCTAAAATGTGTTGAGTTCGTGTGATCTATAACTAATATGTGTGTCACATCACCAGGTAGTTACGTTTGAGTTTCCATTTTATAAACAGGTTTTGATAATAGTTATGGGGAAGTCGGGATTTGAACCCACAGCAAGTTATTTTTGGGTAAATTTTCATAAATCGTTTTCCACTTCCAACTCTGGAAAATTATATACATTACCTTAGTAAATCTAATTTATTCAGTCTTACTTCTTTCCTTTTATAAATATTAGACATGTAGAACGCTGTGAGTGTTATAAACGGACAATATAAGTTTTAATAAATATTCAGGGTAAGCTAAACAAATACGCGCCATAGTATTCAATTTAAAGGATATATTATAGATTCCTTCATAAGCGTCGAGCGTATTTAGGAAGACTTTTCTAATAAACTTTCCACTCTCCCCCGTGAAAATGTGGGTACACTCCCTCTAATTTCTGCTTGAGGTTTAAGTGGCTAATTTGTTTTGTGTAAATGTTATTTATTATGTCAACAAAATATAGTTTCGAGCACTAAATTATTTTTAAAATTATGTTTGTTTTTGTTTAAATGTTATTTTGTTTTTTGTAGGCATTTCTAATATTGATTCAGGGTCCTCATAATTGTATTTGATATTACTTATGAATTTATGTAAAAGTTATATATTATTAATTCATCAAAATATATTTGTGAAAATTAAATTATATTTAAAATAAATTCAAGTTCCTCAATTCAATATTACTTATGAATTAATGTAAGAGTTATATATTATTTCGGCAAAATATAGATCAAAACATTAAATGGTATTAGAATGAAGCTTCTTTATGATGTTATAAGTGGCTCAAGGAATAAAACGGTTGTTTCTAAAATAATTAAATCTTTTTAAACCGTATCCTTTGGTAGCAATCTACCGTGACCATAGTTACAATTTATAAATTAATGTGTTGGATTGTGTGTGTGTGTGTGTGTGTGTGTGTGTGTGTGTGTGTGTGACAACTTACTTTAAACCCATATTAGTTAAAATTATAAACCCATATTTAAGCAGTGGAAATGATTGAAATGATAATATTAATAGTATACTTGGTCCTCCTTTCTACGCATATCATGCAGCTCAAATAAATATTTTTTGCTAAAGTTATATTATCTACACATGTGTAATCAATAAAGCTTAACATTTGCTATTCTGCGTTATTTAATATTTCCTTCTGGCAATGTTATCACGTGTATATTGCCATCTCCTTCCTGTCTTTGACTCTCCAAGTATTTCCAACCAACATATTCTAGAGATTTTTTAAATAATAATAACATTTTCTTACTAGTTATTTTATTAACAAACAGCAAGTTATTATTACATTTTATTTAAAACATTCGTAGCATACAACAGAAACAACATTAAGTTTTTTAAATGACATACATCAATATTATTTAGGTCTTGTTAGCCGTACGAGTAATTAAGCGGAAATCGTATGGTATGATTGGTTGAGGAGGTTGGAGTTTGAACACTGTCCTATTAAACTGAGGGTATTTCCAACTCTCCCTCCACACAAATGCGGGTACACTTACCCCTCATAAATACTTTCATTATTCCTAACCCATTAGTATATTTAAATTATTGTATGAGTAGTAATTATTACATTTATTAAATATGTATATGTACGTGCCATAACAAGATATTAAACAGTCATAATTAACAATTTAATTCACTATATGGCGCAGAATGAAAGTGATTAAGAAATGAATACAAGTGAATATAAGTTTGGCTCATCATAATAATTTAAATACCGTTATGCAAGATAACGTAAGTCACGTGTTGCAGAGTAATAGGTTACTGTCTCCTTGAGTAATAATCTACTGTCACAATTTATCAATGAAAATGAACATCTGTCTGACTCTGTGTCTGTGTGGAGTTTATGTAAACTTGCCACCTTACCTTAAACCAAATTAGTTAATTTATAAACGCTATCTAAATAGTGAAACTGTTTGCAATAATGAGCTTGTAGGGTTTTCCCGAAACAAATGCTGGTACACATTATACCTGGTTTAGTTATATCAAACGGAAAATTTGGTCGATCAGCTTTAACTAATTTTTGATTTTGCCTTATTTTTCACTCTCACAAATGCGGGGTAAACTCAATCATTGGAAGGAAGTCTTTGATTGGATGACCGTTCTAAATATTGTGAGGCCCGTATCCTTCTGGGCACGCCGTATAAATGTCAGGTTAATTTAATTCTGGTGGAGGTGATTTTTAAATTAAATCCCTGCCGGGTAAACTGTTGGTAGCTGTTCCTTTAGGTGAAAATGTTGGAACATTTTCTTAATCATCCCTACCTCACTATCATAATAAATATATACAGACTTTTAGCAGAAAGGGTGCGTGTAACTCATCTAGTTACGGCGGTGAAGGTCAGGGGTTCAAATCTCCACTGAGCTTTACTGTAACTAGTTCTCACTAAACGGTTTCCTGGGTAGCTCATCTAGTTATGGTGGGGGAGGTCGGGGTTTCAAATCCTCGACTGAGGTGTACTGTCACTAGTTCTCACTAAACCTCACTTCACGTACACGCTGGAGCATTTCTACCTTACTCCTCCCTACAACGTAAAGTCCTGTTACATTTTTTTTATCATCCCTACCACATTATCGTTTAGCCAGAAAGGGCACGTGTAACTCATCCAGCTATGATGGGGGAGGTTGTGGGTTCAAATCTCCCCTGAGGTATACTGTCACTAGTTATCACTAAATGTCTTCCCTCTCCCTCTCTCTACGTTAACGTTGGAACATTTCTACCTTACTCATCCTTCAACAGTGGTCCATGTTGGTATGGTGGATACCTACATTCACGCATGTTGACAGACAATACCAAACAATCTATTTAAGTAGATTTTTGGGGAGGAGAAGGAGGATAGCGGCCCCTAACTGAGGATTATAAATCACCGTGAGGCTTCCGAGGCCCCTTATTGTACATAATCAGAGCTGTGTCAATGCTCTCTAGTTGCGACATCACCGGGAAAAACCCATTACCACATAGATGGGGGAAGGATGGTGGGGAGGGTTTGCGACATCATTCAAGGTCATGATCTAGTCCTGTCTCGACTTTTCTTGTCGAGTCACCAAACTGGTGCTAGGGTTCCGATAATGCCACCGGGATTACTCACACTCTACGCTAAACGGGACGATGCTCCTGCAAGCTCCCGTGCTCACTATTGATGCCGACATTTTATAGGACATGGTGGGAGGAGTGCCCGACGCCATGGACTGGACGTTCCCCCACTAATAAATAAAAAAAACTCCCCTAAATAAACTTCCACGCCAGTCCCAATCCTACGATTCAATGACACACATAAAAAACCCAATGCGCACACATAAAAAACTAGTGGGACAGGAACCAATAATTTTGGACAAAAATTAAACACACACGGGAATAACATTTTGTGAAAAGGTGGTCATGGGAAGGAGGGGAAGGCCTGACCCTGTGCCAACAGCCAATCACAGGTCAGGGATATTTATATCGTCCAATCAGATCGCTGTACTACCTAGGTGTGCCATCTACTTGTATTATACATAATATGTATCATATATATATGATATATATTATATATATATATATATGTGTGTGTGTGTGTGTGTGTGTGTGTGTGTGTGTGTGTGTGTGTGTGTGTGTGTACGTCCGCGTGACCATTGTTGCCAATAACATTAAAGTAGGCGGTAAAATATTTACGACATTTCCTGGAATATATCACTTACTTTGTTTTTCTGTTTATCACAAAACATTGAATATTTCATTTTGTCTAATTTCTGGGCAAATATCGAACTTTTTTAGAATGTACCCCTCAGTCATGACAAAATGTCTAATAGACCCGCATGATAATTTTTCCCCAATCACAAATATCAGATAATCAATCAAATGATAAAATTTCCCTCAATCACCTTTAAAATTCCCCGCCACGTTTAATTCTCTTGTAGTTTTGCACATTTTCCCTTGAGAGCCTTTCATGTTCCCACTGAAAGTCACCCGCGTACTCCTGTGGCTACACGTACCCCAGTTTGAGAACCACTGCTCTTGTTTAATGTATTAGTCCGGGCTTTTCTTTCAGAAGTTTAATCGATTATAATTTCTCAACAGTGAAATCGCCCAGGATTTCTCAAGAAGAATGTGTGTATTAGATTAGTTTAAACCCTTTTCTTGTATTTTTTATTTTATTTGGAGTTTATTATCTATTGAAGTTATCCGAGAACCAAGTCTGTCCTGGCATTCTATCATTTCAATAAATATTTCTCTAGGATGTGTGTGCCAGTCGGTTGTGAAGGTTTTGTCAGCAATGGTTCTTGAAAAATGAAAATAATTACAACATTACCAGTTGTTAGATTAGTGTCTGACACATTTTTCCCTTCTTTGCCCAGGCTATGTCACTCCTCACCCCTTCCCTCTTGAGGCCTAGCCACTCGTCTCTTCCCCCTACTGAAGCCTGAAGCATGATGATCACCGACTATTATTCATTGCTGATACACAAATAATCGCTTTGTTACAATTCATTGGTGCCCAACTCGGTACACCTATAGAGCCTAGAAGATATCAAGGACTAAACATTGGATGCATGCAAGGATAGAACAACTCGACTCTGTAGAATGTTTTATTTGCTTCAAACCAGTGACCGTCAGTTCATGATGCTACACAATAGCATGTATGTTTCTTTTGAACAATATAGTGTAGGTTATATTGGAAATGAGATATATTTCCCTCTAATTACCTGCATTATCCAAGCTTACATTATGGTAATGCCGTCTTAAGAGAGCGAACTACCCTTTTGATATACAAGCTAAGCTCTAGACCAAAATATTTAAGTTCAAATCACCTGTGGTTTCTTAATTTCTCTTTAATTGTGGTTTTTCAAAATATCTATGTGAAATATTTATTTAAAATTTTATTTTTATTCATCAATTAAATTTTAAATTTCAAGATGTATACTAAATTTTAAATTAACAAATTTAATTTGATTTATTCAATCCCAAAATAATACGTCAATCGATAGTCTCTTTTTAAATAATTATATTTTTGCTTAGTCTGATTCAGATTATCTAATTTGTTATGTGATTGGGCTGCTATAATATTTTATTAAAACTTTTTAATAGGCCCACATTCTACAGTTCGCAGGGGGGCCCAAATTGCGTAGGACCGGCCCTGGGTTCGCATGAAGTTATAAAGTGACGCTTGTCTAACAGTGTTAACTGCAGCTAACCTTTACCTTTCTTTAAAACATATAGGACTAGCAGTAGTTCACACAAAAATCTTCCAAATTGTAATGTAATTGGTTTGCCCCTAAAGAATATGTGAAAGCATTAACAATAATATCGTCCTAATTTTATAAACGTATTTAATTTTATTTAAATTATGTAGTATATTTAATGGCGCTTAAAGCACTTCTTCTTCTAAGAAGGCAAAAGCCACTGATCAGTGACGTCACGCACGTGAAATTAGCCAAGTCAGGTTGACAATTTAAAATAATAACTTCCTCTTCTCGAAGGTTCGAATAGAAATTTTAAAATGTAACTTGAGTCAGTTTCCGGCTCTCGGACCTTCTAGTAAAACCGAGATGTTTTTGTCTTGTATTTTGTTTTTCTAAACTAAACCTTCTCGAAGCTTCCATGAGCAATGGATATATACGAAGGATGGTGCAATGTAAAGCCAGTACGCTCTTGGCGTCCAGAACTGACTAGTACCGCTCAGAACTCACTAGGCAAAAATCACTTGGCGTCCAGCAACACCTGTCCGCGCTCATACAATAGGCCGCGTATATATAGTTCAACGACATGATCTATTTTCTCCTTAAAAAAACTTAGATTCAGAAATAAAAACATGTCAAAATAATAAGTGTGTATTAATTATAATTCTTTAATTGGCGCTCGATCACGGGGCTATAAATACCAATTAACTCACAACATCAAAAAACCGGACCGATTTAATTAGTGCTCGACCACGGGACAATTACCAGCTAATTAAACGGTGTAACTTCAATCGACGCTCAACGTGTCGAACCAGAACATTTCAATTGGCGCCCATCGCGGTAGAGTAATATTCGAGAACATCACAATTGGCGCACAACGTAGGGACCGTAAATCCAGAACATTTCAAAGTTCATTCCGAGAACCAATTCATGACGAATTCTGTTTGGTCGGTTCAAAAAATTTATATTACGTAACCCGTTTCGTTGGCCGCATGTTCTGAGGCAGGGCAGGAAAACCTTCCCGGACCAGTGTGCCACTTGAAGACTGGCTGAATTTTGAACTATACCAGTGCGCCACTTGAGGACTAGCTTAATTTTGAACTAGACTAGTGTGCCACTTGAGGACTGGCTGAATTTTAAACTAGACTAGTGTGCCACTTGAGGACTGGCTGAATTTTGAACTAGACTAGTGTGCCACTTGAGGACTGGCTGAATTTTGAACTAGAATAGTGTGCCACTTGAGGACTGGCTGAATTTTGAACTAGAATAGTGTGCCACTTGAGGACAGGCTGAATTTTGAACTAGAATAGTGTGCCACTTGAGGACTGGATGAATTTTGAACTAGACCAGTGTACCACTTGAGGACTGGCTGAATTTTGAACTAGACTAGTGTGCCACCTATTATTTAGGTTTTTAATTAGTATTTAAAAAATAATCTTTTTAACTATTATGAAATGCAATAAATAATCTAAATAGATATAAAAATATTCATATAAATTAAAATGTCTCATGAAAAGGGATTAGAACCCTGAGTCTCTGGAGTGAGTTAATACTCTAACCATTGAGCTACCCGGGAGCAGACTCGTGTCTATTCTAGTATGCACTACCTAGAGAAAGGATTAAATAGAGCTGGCGTTCTCTCTGCATACAACTATCGGGGTTTTGGGAGATTCTAGACGATTGATAGTCCACCCCCTCATCTCAAGGAATAGGTTGTTTCAGAAACAATATATGTCACATTTTTTGGTGGTTTTGAGTTAGACCTTGTCTAGAATATATAAAGGCAAAGCTTTGTGCACAAAGGAAACATGTTCGCGGTCCCTTTCACTGTTAAAAAGGGCATCAAAGTTTGGGGCTAGCGCAAAAACAACACACAGGAAAGCACTTTTATTGTTTCTGCAGTACAGAGAAATTTTGTTTTTGATACGATTGGCTGTCGTGTTTTAAAATCAGCTCTTTTTCTTTGCAATTATACTGGTTTCAGTTTAAAGGTTAGTGTGCATATTTCTATTTTTCGTTTATTGTCGCTTTTTGACTATTATTCTATTGTTCAAATCTATAATATGAATCAAATAGCCGAAGCTATTATTATGCTTTTTAGTGAGGATTTCTCCATCAAGATATCATATTCTGAAAATTGAAAAATGAAACCTGGACACGGTGTAATTGTACAAGTGCCAACTACCGAGTCGAATGTGGCTGCGTTATCTGATAGCTCGTGATCTTAAAAAATTCACACATTTGTGGCCGACGATTTCCTCACGTCCATCATAGACTCTGCCTTAAAATATGAGTGAAGAATGGCCCTGAGTACGGGACGATTCTTGAATAGCTCAGTGGTAAGAGCATTGAAGTGTTAAGCCAAAGGTCACGGGTTCGATTCCCGTGTCAAGGTGTCATTTTTCAATGTTCAGCTTATATAATATGTCAAGTGACTCTGATCAAGATAATATTTCAACAAAAAGAAGAAAAGGTGTAATTAATGGAGATAAAAAACATTATAAAAAGCGTAAGAGGACTATTTTTGACATTACTGTTTTTATTCCTGTGGTATTTCGTATACAATTGTTTTTTTAAAGTTCCATCCGTTGTCACTATTTGTATAGATACAGGCATAGTACCCTTGAGATATTGTTACTTTTTGTATTCATTTGTTCATAAAGACCCTTATTGTTGCTATTTGCTATTTCTTCTTAGTAATAATTTATTGATTTCACTTTGCGTGTTTTTTTCTTAGTGATTCTAATTGTTGTTACTTTGTGTGTTCATTTATTGTTATTGATCCTAATTGTGATTACTCTACTATTTGTCGTAGTTGATTGACTATTCTATGCCGTTTGATCCTAAATTCCCAGCCCTTCTAAAGTGACAATACAACATTATGTTTTAGATGAACATCACAATGGTACACATAAATATTGTATTCACATGCTTTTACAGGTGTCAGAATATGTTTAGAAATATAAATAGCAAATTAGTTTTAATAGATTGGTTTAGATACTTACATATTATGATATTTTGAATAGTCATTTCTTAAATTCTCTAGTTGTGTATTCCTGAATCACATCTTACATCGAAATATTTAGTTTAAAAGAAAACATTTATTGGTTCAACATCACAATATTAAATTTTAATTTAGTTTCTTTTGTGAAAACATATAATATTTTTACATTCGGTATAGTCATTTTTATTTAACAAATATTCTATTTAAAAACACGTGTTAAAATAGTAGTTTTGGTAAATTTCTCATTGCCCATTTCTTCAGCTATATGACACTATTTATTATTTTCGTTTCTCTGTAAATGAATTCCAACAATATTTACAATAACTC
The DNA here is from genome assembly GCA_039000515.1 of Timema cristinae. NCBI lineage: Eukaryota > Metazoa > Arthropoda > Insecta > Phasmatodea > Timematidae > Timema > Timema cristinae. Next base: position 48,080,287 of record JBCFYV010002255.1, read on the forward strand.
CTACTATTGCATTGTGATTTAAAACACAGCACAATAAGTCGCGCGGCTCCAAAACCAAACTACGGAGAAATAAAGACGATATACATCAGCCGCATTTGATTATTGCTTTGACGTTCCAGAGTTGCTATGGCAACACGGCAACCAATAGAAGGCAAGGGCACTCCCCTTAAGTCCGTATCACACGACACTAGCTCGTACTTGAAATCCAGTGTGCTAGCTAGCACTAGCTAGCACGTCATCATCTAGCGTCGTGTGAATCAGAAAAAGTATACTGGTTCTGCCACTTGGTACTTGCTATGATACTAGTTGTGAGGATAGAACATGCGCTATTTTCGTACTAGTTTCGACACTAGTCTGTGTAATTCAACCAATCAATGCGCGCTGAGACTCTTGTGTAGAGAAATGGTATAAATGACGCCTACATGGTCATCGGATGTGATTTTGTTGTTGGAAGAAAATTATCTTAAACATCCTTGTTTATATAATACCAAATTGCCACAGTATGACAATTAATTTAATATATATAAATTTAATTTAAAACATGTCATCTAAACACGACAAATTGTGTTCCAGACCCAATTTTAATCTAAATAAACTTGATAGCATGCCAACCTTGGGCAGGTTTTATTTTTAGAATATAAAGTGTGCGTAGGCCTAAAAAAGAACATTTGTGTATCAAGGATACTGTACTTGGACACCCATGGGCTTAGGGGCCTCTTACCACATTGTAAATAAATGAATACAAATTTAGGGAGCTACTAAACGTTTGTGTCACCCCGAATGTATCATATTTAGCATCCTGAGACCATTATTTCGTCTTTCCCAACCAGTCCCGTGTCTATATTATTTTTTCTACGCTCCCTCTAATAATTTTCAATATCTTTATTAGTAATTATTGCAGCTGCTGACCCAAAATTAATCTCTGACATTCGATAAATATTTGCACTAGAACCTAGTACCAAACTAGCAGCGTGTGGATACTCTAGTCCCGTTTCTATTGTACTAGCTAGTATAAAGATATCTAGGCGCTAGCTAGCACACTTGATTTCTAGTACAAGCAAGTGTCGTGTGAAACGGGATTTATGCACGGGCATCAGTAGCGCGACCAAGTAGAGATATCGAGAGTTATATCGAGATAGAAGCAACTGTCGTTAGGGTGTTTTCTGTGCAACTATTACATCTAAAGTAAAAAAATGTTTTCGATTAAAAATGTTGCAAATTAAAAATAATTACAATTTAATTACGATTAGAATTTTTTCAATTCACTCTAAAGGCGTTTGAATCGGGGAAAAAACATTAAATCTCGGGAAAAAATTGATATTTTACAATAAATTAATAGTTTCATGACTTAGTTATCTCCTTGAAAAAAATCCTGTATGTGCTATCCGACAGTGCTATAACTAAACGCTAGATGTCACATAATTTTACGGTACATAGTGAATATAAAGGTGGCCAGGAATGTTCTGAGCTAGCTCAGAGCAGAAAATAGCACCTATAATAATTTATAACCTCTGGGACTACTGAGAAGTTGATAAACAACGGGCTAAACCAAGAATTTAGATACACATATCTGGATACTTTCTAGTTCCAGTGATCGGACATTTAATAACAATAGTAATAATTATTATTATTAAACCCAGACTCGCCTCCTTGGCTGCCTGGTCCACCAGTTCATTTCCTGAAAGACCAGCGTGACCAGGAATCCAGCAAAAGGCGAGCCGGGCGCTAATGAATCAATTTTTAAAATTTGCTCATGTATCATCAGCACGAGGGGATTCCAGGAGTAGAGAGTGGACAATGCCAACAGAGCACTCATGGAAACCATGCAGATGAGGACAGAACGGTGACTACTTCGGTAAACAAAACACAAAGATTTAAAAATTGCGTCACCCGCCTCGGTGGCGTAGTTGGCTAACGCGCTAGTCGTGTTGAGCTTGACTGCTGAGGACGGGGAGATCTAGGTTCGAATCTCGGTCGGGTGAACTGGGGGTGGTTTTTCCTAAGTGGTTTTCCATTCTCCCTCCACGTAAATGCGGGTTCACTTCCTATAATTCAACCTTCCCAATTCCTAATCCATTAGAGTAATTAGTACTTAAAGCGTATAACCCGAACGGGTAGTAAGATTCGTTGCTAAATAAAAATAATAAAAATGGCATACAATTCAGCCGTAAAAACACTGGCTTCTCCAGGTAAACTAAATTTAAAATTGGATCCTTCCACAAAAAATAGCAAATCTCGCAGAAGCTCCAGATTTAGAGCCATCCGTGTAAGATGCACTTAAAGCCTTGTAAGCGAGTGGAGAGGAGTTCAGTAAAGATCCTCTCATATATAGCATTTGGAGTGGTCGCTATGGGAAACTTGTCAAATTCAAAATTGCATTGAGGAAGGCGTATCTTCCAGGGAGAAGCTCGACCTGGAGTTGCGGGGATAGCCTTTGGCAGGACTATCCCACACGTGTCGAAAACCGATATCATCCGGATCCCAACCGGCATTTTACTACGCCATTGGTTTCATACAAGACAACTTTGTTATGTTTATTTTATTACAATAACACAGTTTAGTACAAACCATGAAAACAACTAGCATTTTATAAATAGATACAGTATAATAATAAATTGTGTTTGAAACTTTTATTTATTTTTCTTAAATTTAATGTTTAATGATTAAAAGTTTCATAGCAAAGTCTATAGCAGAATCTAAAACCATAATGAAAAACACACAAGTTAATGTGTAGATTACATTTTATAAAGAAATTGCACTAAATACTATTTTAATGTCTTTTTTTTATGTAACCAAACACAGCTATCATATTCATAATGAAAATATTGATAGAGATTTGGAATTGAGTAAGAGTTATTTATTTGTTCAAGATTCCAAGATGTGAGTAATACTCACGGTCGATTTGTGGAATCCACTTCAGCATTTCTTGTAAATACTTTTTCTTCTGTTCTGATAATTCTACAATCCGCCCACTGACTTTGGGTGTTAGAAGTATGGTTGAAGATCTCAAATCATCAGCACCAACAGAGTCAGTTGAAGATTTTCTTGACTCTCTAATCTTTTTTTGTTTTAAAGTAACCTTGGTATAGCACTCAGACAAATGAGACTCACGATATTCAATTTCAGTGAGTGATTGAGTGAACTTTAGAGATGTTACTTTTGAATAAGAAACTTCTTAAAATTAAAATTTGTGGCACATATTTCAAAATCTTTGAAATATGTATTAACCATTTGTAGTATCTTGTAAGGCTTCTTTTGATTCACTTTTAGTAACAACCACAACAAAGAAATGGGAGAGAAAAATTCACTTTTTGACAACACTTTTTCTATGCAGCTATGCACTGAGTCTATCTCCTGAACACAGGAATGACCAGGTGTTTAGAATTGCATTGTTATTCCATCAATATACGGATGATGTTTCAAAAAATCAAGCACTTCAAATTAAATTATTGAGTTCCTGTTCTGCGGTATGCAACTGTCATTCCATTGTGTTAACTCTTTTATATTTGGATTGTCTTTTGCAAACTGCCTCAATATTTTACATACAGCACCAGCAACATCATTTCCTGTTCTTCCCATATGAGCTTCTGTCCATAAGGCACAATATACCTGTTTGGTTGTTGAAAGATGGCCCGATTGTACACATTCAGCTTACTGGGATAAAAAAAAACAGCTGACCTCGGCTCTTGGGCAAGTAAGTACATTTTAAAAATCAAAACATAATACAGCTTTGCTTTTATCATCTCTATCACCTTGTATATCTACTCGCATTGCCTCTTTTCCAGCAATATGAATTTCATATTGCTTTAGTCTGTCCTCTGTCAATGTTTTTTTCACTTTTAACTAGCTTCACTTCTTCACAAAGGTCACATCTATCTTTTTTGGGGACATGAAAATAAATATTGTATTTTATAACCAATATTTGCCTGTGGAAGGATTGTTTAACAGGGTTCTCGCCCTTTTATTTTAGTTGATTTTCATATAAATTGTACATCAAAGAGACATTGAGAGTAGAATTATAAATACTTCCTCTTGCACTTCTACAGTAATGTGACTCAACTCTAGGGAAATATGATCTCTAACTTTTTGTTTTTCGTGGTAAAGAATTTGTCTTTTTGCATATCGTCCTTTCAAAGAGGGGTTGGATATATTACAGATGTCATTTTATTTTCATGGCATGTTTAAACAGGTTTTTGACTGATTGATAAAGTACCTAGGTAAAATTGTTTACATACTTGTATGTGATTATTGCTAACAGTAAAGAAATACTTATATGTTTTTTTCTGCGTGAGGGTTCACTTGTTTTCTCTTTTCGATGCCTTTCGACTCCAGAGCACTCAGTTGTGAAGACAATGAAATGTCTCTTTTCATTTGGAGAAAGAGTGTAATACTTTTGGAAAATTACTTCTCTCTCGTTATCTGTAATTAAATTTTGACAGTTATATTTGCATGATCCCATACAGTTTTTGATTGTTTTCACAGATTTAGCTAAAACTGTTTTTTTGCTCATAGAAATATACGTCTGCCCAGACTGACACTTTCCTTTTCTAACATTGAATGCCCATGGCGTTGGATCTCTTTTGCGTTTTCTAGTTTTTGTTTCAGATCTGATATTAGTCTCATTCATAACATTTTCTTTGCTACTAGAATCCTTTTCAGTGTTTAGATATTCTGTAAAAATCACAGAACCTTCAACCAAAATATTAGTTTCTAGATCATTGTGTTTAACACATCTATCAGCCAAAGAGTCTGTCTTGTCTTCCAGTATGATATCACCTATGGAGAATGCTTCCATAGACAATCCTGCTTCACTTCTATCAACATCTTCTCTCAGCACCTCAACAATACAATCTGTAGCATCCTCATATATTATTACTTCGTCTCTGCAAGATATCACTATTTCTTCTGCAACATTTTCACATATTATTATATAATTTGAATTTTGTGGGGGAAATCCACCTTCAGTTGATTCAGCAAATCTAGAATAAAGCAAAAGTAATGCTCTCATAAGCATATAATTATGTTGTTAAAAGGATCACACTATATTAATAATTATTGTTACTATGTTTAATTTCATAAAGTAGGTCCTCAAATTTATTCTCCCATTTAATATTATATTTTGGGGGGAATTAAAGCAACAAATTATACCCAAACAATAGGCCTATTATTTCATTCAGCCTAGGACAGACATAGTTTTAGTTTAAATAAGGCATAATATTACTTGTAGCAATAAGATAGTCAGAAAAGCTCCATGGCTCAGCTAGCTTACATAACTAAGCACCCTACTATTATATTAACCTAAAAAATTCACACACAAAATAATGCTTAGTTAGAAGCCAAATGTTATACTTACATTTTAACAGATGGGTTGTAATTTGAGAGTAATACTTCTTCTTTGTCACTACCACTATCAACATTAACTAACAGCACGTTAATAAATTATTCATTCAAATGCCTAATATTGTCAACACAACTGCTTTTAAATGCCATATTTAACAGAATGAATTACTTGTCACATACCACCTGGTTAAAACAAACAATTATAAAATTGAATATTACAGAGTACTATGTGTAACATACAACCATGTAGCATAGCTAACGCGCTAGTCGGATCGAGGTTTGAATCTCGGTCGGGTGAACTTGGGGTGGGGGTGGTTCCTAAATGGCGTTCCACTCTCCCTCCACGCAAATGCGGGTTCACTTCCTCTAATTAAACCTTCCCAATTCCTAATCCATTAGCGTAATTAGTACGTAGGCGTATAACCCGAACGGGTAGTAATACGTGGGGCTAAATAATAATTTAAAAAAGTGCTGCACTACACAGTCCCATGATCCGAACAGAAGCAAGCTTGGCTAGGTCACGAGCAGACGTTACAGCAGCGCTGCGTGTTAGGGTAGAGCTGAGTGCTGGCCGGTAAAGTGAACGAGCCTTCCCTACAACTCTAATAGCCTTAGTATAAGGAAGGACCCATCAAGATGACCAAATAAACCTTAAAATTTGAAATTTCTCAGTGAGTTGAGTAATGGCGGAGGAAGGGGAGTTTGGAGGTCAACATTTCCAAAACTAATATATTTAATTACTTCTCTGTATTGTAAAGAATTTAAATTTATTAATTAGGTAGGGAAACAATACAAATAAACATTTACATAATAATAATAATAATAATAATAATAATAATAATGATAATAATAATAATAATAATTATTATTATTATTATTATTATTATTATTATTATTATTATTATTATTATTATTAATATTTAAAATTGCATTCTGAGAAATAGTGGTGATGGAGTATAATAGAGAAAAAAAAATTTTTTTGACAGATAAATAAAGATAAATTTAATCCCAGATAGACAAAGTAACATTATACTCTAAATTTCTCAAAGTGGGTTGGAGAATGGGGGGTTCAAAATCTACAAAATTAATAGATACTTCTACATCTCAGTGCAGTGTCGTTAAAAAATTGAATTTTGGCATGCCCGTAAATACACCACTCCAAATAACTAATAAGTCTGAACATTTTAAAATGTAACTCCATGAAATCAAGGGAGGGGTGAGGGGAGTTATAAAAAAAAAACCTTTTATCTATAGTTGAAAATCGAAATTTGGCTGGCAGGTAGAAGTACAACTATAGATAAAGAAATTATTCTTAAAACTAGGTGTTTAAATGGGAGTTAGAGAAATTATGATTGGGGAGGAGAAGGGAAAATTTTCAAAAACCAATAGAAACAATTACTAACAGAACAATTTATTTGATAAGCTGAGGTGCTTAGTACTAGAGTGATTCTTTCAAATTAATTCATGTCTAGTTAGTAAATTTAAACTATTTCTTTTGGTGTTCATTTCAACAATGTCTCCGCGTAAGCGAGCAAATATTGATGCAAAGACTGCATATATATAATAGATTTTACTTCTTATAGGTAGTAGTTAATTTGTGGCTTCATCAACATACTAAGTTCTCGCCTCATACGTGTCTGAAATTGCATTTTTGGTAGTTTAGATCAGGGTTTCTCAAACTGCCAGGCGCGAAGGGATTTCAGATGAGGTGTGAACCAATTTTTCACTTTCTTCGACTTGCTAACTTATGATTGAATAAAAAATTAATATTCTGTTTGGCTTATGAAGCAATAAAATTAATTAATATCTTACAAAACTGTACTATTCTTAATAAACTTCTACAAAGCTCTTATCAGAAAATAAAGAAATCAATTAAATAATAAATGTCTCATTTTTGTATTTTAACGTGTAATGCAATAGATTGACCCTAAGGAGTATTTGAAAGCATTGACCATTTATCATTCTAATTATTCATATATTCAAAAATATTTTACATATAATTAAACATATTTTACTTTATTTAAATTGTACAGCCTATTACGTGGCGCTTAAATCACGTCTTCCTCTAAATTATTTACTAGTTAGTTCACGCCTCGTGGTAAGATGGCAGCATCTACTGGAGCTAAATTTAAGAAATGTTAAGATCTTTTAATGTATTTCCTTCGAGAAGCTTCCAAAAGCAATAGGTATTTTTCTCTCTGGGTTTGAAAGTGTGTAATTTACCGTTAGGAAGATTCCTTCGAGAAGCTTCTATTGAACTCAGATATATGTGACTTTTTGAAACTCCGTATTTTTACTGTGCAATCGGTCGTGGTTTTGAATGGACGTGCTTTAAGCGATCAGTGATTATAATTGTTAGGCCCTCGACATGATCGTGTTTCGATTAGAAAATATTAATAACAATATGATTTAAATTTAAAGAATAAACAGATATCAAACTTTATGTGATATATTATCATTTATTAAAGTCTAATGATAAGGAACGAGGCATAATAAGTAAAGCACATAGTTGCGTAATAGAAATAATGATTTACGGAGTGACTTATAAATGACTCTGTTATGTAATATAGCAAATAGCGACACAACGTGGGAGATTTATAATAAAAAATATTACGAAGTGTAACACATGGCGTCCAACGAGGGGCGGAACGCGAAAAGTGTAACAAATAGCATTCCAACAAGGGGCTGAAGAAACGTAAGTGTAACAAATGGCGACACAACGTGGGGGTTAATAGGCGACTATTAACGCTCGCCAAGACTCGTAAGTGTAACAAATGGCGCCCAACGTGGGGCTCGAATACCGCGAACTGAGACAGAGGTGCGTCACTGAGCTAAAGGAAGAGACGGCACACCAGGAGACGGCACATAATCACCAAAGGACGGCACACCACACCAAGGAGACGGCACAGTCAAGAAACAGCGCAAAGGACTGTTGGAGACGGCACACCTGCAAGAGACGACACGCCGACGGCATACCTGCAAGAGACGGCACACCAACGGCACACCATCAAGGAACGGGACTGAGGACCTTTTGGAGACGGCATGCAGTCAAGAAACAGCGTCGAGGACAGATAAGTGGTCAACAGAAGCTGTAACTCTAATTTAAAAAAAAAAAAAAAAATTTTTTTAATCTAATTTCAATTGTGTATTTTGGGGGTAGTAAAATTTTGTTTCTATATGTTGGGATTTCACAAATTAAATTAAAACTAACAATATAAAAGTGTATGGGCCTAATTTTAAATTAAATTTCTCACTATAAAAAGTAATTCTTAGATCAATAGTACTTGAAATTTGTCAAGGCCTAACACAAAATTAATTCATAGATTAACTTAAGAAAAATTTATTTAAATTTTCAACATGGCAGACAAGGTGATAAGAGAACCTGAAGAGTATGATGATGAAGACACAATGCCATTTATTTATGAGGAGGATGAAAGGGCAGGTCAATTCAAGAGGGCAAATTTTGAACAGGAACAAGAAGGGAGTGAAGAGGAAGTAGGGGCTAGCTCTGGGGAAGTAGCAAGTAAAGAAGTAATCCTGCAAACGCTGAATCAAAGTGTAGGGGGAACTATAACCTTGGTGGAAGAGAGGGTGGCTAAACCAGTAGAACAAGTAGATCTTTTAAATGTTATATTAGAAAATATGAGAGAACTCGGATGTAAAATTGATCGAACTGCATCAGAAAATAAACAGGATTTTAAAACTTTAGAAACTAAACTCAACCAAAAGGTCGACGAACAATCAAAGAATATAAATAAAAAATTTGAAAATTTAGAATTAATTAATCAAAATTTTATCCAACAAATTAATGAAATTAATGACAGGGTTTCAGAAGGAGAAAAAAAACAAGGAAATTTAGAGGTTAGGCAGGAAAATCTAAGAAAGGAACAGTTTAAGTTAATTGATCAAATATCTTCAGTGACAAACAAAACAGAGGGTTTGGAGAAAAAATTAGATAAAGAAACCAGTAAATTAGAAAAACAAATACAAACACAGGATATACAGATAGCACACAACAAATCAGCTGTTCAGGTAGTGCAATCCAATTTGGAAATTCAAATAGAAAAGGTGAGGTTAGAAATTGAAGGGCAAGAGGATGCTAATAGGCAATTTATTAAGGAAAATATTAATGAGGAGATTCAAATAAAAAGGAAAGAAATTGTGGAGATAAAAGAAATTGTAAATGAAAACAAAAAAACGGTTGGCACTTTAGATCAGAAAATAAACAACTTAGCTGATCAAGTACAACTTAACAAAGGTAGGGGGACAGATAACAAAATTGGGTGTAGTCACAATCTCTTAACCAAAAATGTCAATGACCTTACTTTGTCACTCATTCCTAGGTATACGGGAGCAAAGGGCAAAATATCTGTGGCTCAATATTTGCAAAAAATTGAGAGAGTTTGGAAAGAAGAGGATTTAAGGGAAAGGAACAAAATTGAAATTTTGCTCTCATGTTTAGAAGGGGAGGCTAGGAACTGGGCCAGTTATTTAGAGGATGAATGGGAGACCTATGAACAGGCTAAGCGCGCATTTTTGGATCACTTTTGGTCTCAAGAGATGCAGGACGACTTTCTGCAGTTAATATTTAATAATAGATATGATTCCAAGAAAGGCACAATGAATGAGTATTTTCATGGTTTTGTTTCTCAGGCTAGGTATTTAAATTATCCATTGGAAGAACACAGGTTGGTGAAACATCTAACAAATCACTTTCCTCTTCAGGTACAAAATGTATTGTTAAGTGTTAATGCCCAAAATGTGAAGGAGATGGAAAGAGTATTGATAGGATTTGACAATAGGTGGCAAAGGAATGGGGAAAGGGAAGGTAGAAATGAAACACCCAATTTTGATAAAACTAGACAGACCTATAATCCATTCGGTCGTGATAATAAACAAAATAGACCAACAAACCCATTCCAAGATTCAAAGCGTCGAGAAGACGGTAGGCCCAACAGACCTAACTATTTTATAAACCAAGGACAAAATAGGCAAGGTCCCAACAATCATATGATAGGACACCGAGAGGGGGTGAGGGAAAACCCCAGACAAGAGAGCCGAGACAATTACAACAAACAGGTAAATAATAGTCAGACTAGAAGAATAGCAGCAGAAGTACACTCTGCACCTAGCTTTAATGATATTGCACCATTCACAATGGGTCACACAGTCGTTAGAAATGAAAATCAGGGAAACTGATTGCTAGGCCCCATGGCAGTCCACATGAGGTCAACAAAGTAGTAATAAATAGGACTAATGAACAGATTAATTATTTGAACTTTGTTAAACAATATGTTAAACAATATGTAATTTTACAGGGTGATCCCATGGAGGATCTATTGCAAGAAAATGATAGTAAAAATGAGTTCTGTAAGGCAATTTCAGGTTAGGCTAGCTTAAAGGAAAAAGAGAGAAAGAGGGGGTGAGAAATAATAATGTAATTAGAATTATTAAGCAATAAGCTCTTAGTATATTATGTAATTTTATCTTCTTAACCTTGTAAATAAGGGCCATTTCATTGTAAAGATTAGTATGGAAAGTGACCCTCCTTAATATTTCAATACAGTCCAACTCTGGAAAGTAAGGACAAGTACTTCATTTTGTTTTCATTATTAATGACAAATTCAAGGGAGGGAAGCATCCTCTGAAGTGCTTGGTGAAGGAAGGAGAAGAAATGGATTTATTACAAAGTATAGTCAGTTGAGGGAGGGAAGCATTCTCTGAAGTGCTTGGTGAAGGAAGGAGTAGAAATGGATTTATTACAAAGTATAGTCAGTTGAGGGTGGGGGTGTACCCGGAATGCACCAGGTCAGACAGGTAATTTAAGACAAGCTTATAATAAAAATTGAGTTGAGGCAGGTAATTTCTGCTATACAGTGACATGTTGTGATGTCAGGACTTGGATTCTTCGACGTTTGGCAAGAGAGTAGTTTTGTCGCAGAGGTCTGACTACCTTGTGAGTTTTAGGGGGCAGGCATTGAACCTGGGCCACCCGAGTTATGGGAATTTTGTAAGTGTTAGGGGGCAGGCATTGAACCTGGGCCACCCGAGTTAAGTATTGTGAGTTTTAGGGGGCAGGCATTGAACCTGGACCACCCGTATTAGAGTTTTGAGAGTTTTTCTGGGCCAAGGGGTCAGCAGAGTTCTGAACCGCCTGTGGTTACCAGACATTTGAACGAGGTTTGGACCGTTAAGAGAACGCCTCTTGTGTGTTTTGAAGGCCTGAGAAATGGGATTGTCGGTCACTGTATGCCGGGAAGTATCCTGAGGATACGTTCCAGTTTTTGGGAGTTAGCCTTTATTGAGCCTGTTATAAAAATAAATCAATATTATGTCACAAGTTTAAAGCAATTTTTTTTTAAATAAAATTTTCATAATAATAAATAATAATTAATTATAAGAATATTTCAAAATGTGAGCTTGTAATAAACCACTAAGGTCTTGTTAGAGATTGTATATACTATGGTTCTCTGTGCTATGGAGAGATTCAGCATCGAGTTGTTGTTTTTCATTTTGTTTTACTAGGGGTTAAGTGTCATCCTAATTAAATCAATGATACTGTATGATAATAATAATTTTCTGTTAGACAATGTATGTGTATGATATTGCCATTTCTATGATTTAAACAATGTACTTATATGTTTTACTAGTTAATTATGTTTATTTTAATTTTTTATGTTAAGTTAAGCTATTTTCAGCAAATGTGGTGCTCATATAGCAAATTTTAGTTGACCGTTTGGTACATAAAGTTGTAAATGTTTGTGATCATATAGCAAGTTTGGCCAAGAGACTTTTAAGAGTAAGTGTAACAAAGTGTTGAGAGCCTTTGTTAAGTGTGTGAAGAAAAATCACAAAAGTGGATCCGTGAAGGATCATGAAACGAAGTGCAACAATTATTTAAAGAAGATTGTATAGAATTAAAAATAAAAGACAAGACATAAAGGAAATGCAAATTGCTTGGCAAAAATTAATTAAAAGACACTTCGATTTGAGACAATTAAATTAAATTTTCTTGATATAATAAACTTAGACTATGTTATGTCAGTTAATTATAATTAGGCTGACATCTTACTTAGATATTTTATTTCATTTAATCATAATTATACTAAATGTTTTACTTAGATTATCTTATTTTAGTTAATCCTAATTATAACTGATAAATTTTATTTTAATGCTCAATTCATATAACTTCCACTTCAAAATATTGAACTTGATGCAATTTTGTTAATTCTATACAGGATGTTTAAAAATATTGAACTTTAAGTAAATTTTGTGAAACTATACAGGATGTTTCAAAATAGTGAAATTTTTGTAAAATTTGTAAAACTTATACAGGGTGTACGAAAGGTGATCATGTCTTCTTTTTTTATTTTGGCAAAGCGTATCAAAAAGTATAAGACTAGTCTCTACTTTCCGATACACTTTGGGGGTATTGTAATGCAATAGATTGACCCTAAGGAGTATTTGAAAGCATTGACCATTTATCATTCTAATTATTCATATATTCAAAAATATTTTACATATAATTAAACATATTTTACTTTATTTAAATTGTACAGCCTATTACGTGGCGCTTAAATCACGTCTTCCTCTAAATTATTTACTAGTTAGTTCACGCCTCGTGGTAAGATGGCAGCATCTACTGGAGCTAAATTTAAGAAATGTTAAGATCTTTTAATGTATTTCCTTCGAGAAGCTTCCAAAAGCAATAGGTATTTTTCTCTCTGGGTTTGAAAGTGTGTAATTTACCGTTAGGAAGATTCCTTCGAGAAGCTTCTATTGAACTCAGATATATGTGACTTTTTGAAACTCCGTATTTTTACTGTGCAATCGGTCGTGGTTTTGAATGGACGTGCTTTAAGCGATCAGTGATTATAATTGTTAGGCCCTCGACATGATCGTGTTTCGATTAGAAAATATTAATAACAATATGATTTAAATTTAAAGAATAAACAGATATCAAACTTTATGTGATATATTATCATTTATTAAAGTCTAATGATAAGGAACGAGGCATAATAAGTAAAGCACATAGTTGCGTAATAGAAATAATGATTTACGGAGTGACTTATAAATGACTCTGTTATGTAATATAGCAAATAGCGACACAACGTGGAGATTTATAATAAAAAATATTACGAAGTGTAACACATGGCGTCCAACGAGGGGCGGAACGCGAAAAGTGTAACAAATAGCATTCCAACAAGGGGCTGAAGAAACGTAAGTGTAACAAATGGCGACACAACGTGGGGGTTAATAGGCGACTATTAACGCTCGCCAAGACTCGTAAGTGTAACAAACGTAAAAAAGTTATTTTATTCTAAGAATAAGAGTCTTTACAATTACTTTTCATGTTCATATAAGACTCAAGAGCATAGAGTTTGAGAAAACCTGGTTTAGATGATTTGCTAAATATAAGATAATTTACCCAACTTAAATGTGAGCGAAGCCGTGAGCAAACTCGAGTAAGTTAATATGATTATAAAAAATGAATGATTGATTATTTCATTTAGCAAAATTAATAAACAAATATACTAAGAAAGATTGATAAAATATACTTTGGCACTTAAAAAAATTCAAAATAAAATAAAATAATTAAAATGGTGTGACCACACATGTATGTGCTAATTAATAAAAAAACGGTACGGGTACAAAACATTTTATTTCTGGTACAAAACGGTACAAAAACTAGTACAAAACCTTGGCAATGTAAAAAATTCAACATACGAAAGTGGTACTACAGGTTAATGGACGTGCTGATATACCTTGGAAAATAGTAAATTGAGAAAAGACTTATATATTTTGAAACGGTAGTATATACTATTTAACTAAACACTACACACTTCGCCATCTATTAGCATCACTACAAATCATAACGAATGTTTCCGGAGACAGCAAAACACATTTTAATAAATGGTCTAAAAATTAACTTTACAAAAAGTCATTTGGCCTAAAGGCGTTTGTCCTAAAAGTCATTTAGCCTAAAGGGATTTAGCCTACACTTTAGGTCAAATAACTTTAGGCCAAATGACGGTTACCCCAGATGACAGCTCGAAAATTTCAGCCACAGATGTCTATCTATTTATGTTAGTTCAATGGAAAACACCTTCCTTTAAGTATGTTTCTGTAGGGAAGTTTTTTTAATGAAAATAATGGGGAATATGGTTTAGTTTATTGGTCACCTTTTTTAATTGTATGCGTCTGTTAAGTGCTGTCTGTTTATCTTTTAACGATATAAAAAATAGTTTTGAATTTTATTTTGTTAGCTTAACATTTATTTTCTCCGTATAAGTGGTTTGTCACAAATGTATGTACATTATTCTGTTGATATTAATGTTTTAAGTAGAGGATTGTTGTTTGAATTCATAGACGACTAACGAACTTCGATGCGGGGTTGTGCTATAGCTCAATTTATAATATATCTTAGGCTACTAATGCACTACGTCTATATTTCCTTGTAAATATGAACACTTATGGGGTTTAAAACCTTTTGTGTCACTGTTTATTTGATTAATACTAATATATTAAATTAAAAATCTGTGTGATTGGCTTAATCAAGAACAGAAGTGGACTTGAATAGTATTATTCTGAGGTAAAGGTCATACTTAATGTAACTTAATTTTCAACTTGAGACCAGAACAAATTAGTGAAATCATCTTGAAGTTAACTGGAGCATCAAACCATAACTTAACAAAAAGATAAATTCAATTTTAAGTTGTGTATGTATTCAAGGTGGTATCTTATTTTATCAAGAACATTATTAAAATAAGATATTACAAACAACAATCCTGGAGGGCTCAACAGTGAAAAGCCAACCACCAGAATACCGTCACTCTCCGCTAAGTGGCCCCATGGCGGCCGAGTATCATCTAGAGAATCAGCAACACAAAGATGCCAAAGTGTGCTATAGCGCCCCTTCCACTCCCCCCGAACCGATTATTGCTATTCACATGCCAGAGAGAAAGGTGATATGCCGGAGAAGAGGAAGACCCAGTAAGCACAGCGATGACTTTGTATGGATGGGGATCAACCGCGTACACCCCGATTTGTTTGGCTCAAAAGATGACTTACGTCTGCACACTCAAATCCACATGCGAGAAGTTAAGCCATATAAATGTACCATGTGCAGCAAAGCCTTCGCTCACAGCTCGTACCTGTCTCAACATAACCGTATTCACCTCGGCATCAAACCCTACACCTGCGAGTTCTGCCAACGCAAGTTCACACAACTTTCCCACCTCCAGCAGCACACCCGCACGCACACTGGAGAGAAGCCTTACAAGTGCCGCTACCCTGAGTGCAACAAGGCGTTCTCCCAGCTCAGTAACCTCCAGAGTCACGCTCGCTGCCATCTCATCGACAAGCCCTACAGATGCACCGCTTGTTTCAAATGCTTCTCTGACGAACCTTCCATGGTAGAACACGTCGCTAAACACAAAGAAAAAATAAACTGAAATAGGCCTAGTTGAGTGTGATGTCATTTCTTCGACAAATATTGAAACAATGAGCAGACTATCTTCCTATCATGTATTGAGTTTATCTACCTTGACATTTTCTTTTACAATATTTGTGAATTAGGTACCTATATATGTAATTGCATTTGTTTATGATAAGCATATTTATAAACACATTAAGATATATGACATAGTGCATAAGAATTGTAACCAAGTTACATCTAGATTACCTACAATTAAAGCTATAAAAATGTATGCCTATGTATTTTTACAGGTTGTACATATTGATATATTTGTGATTTGCAGCAACTGAACAAAACTCTCCACATTGGCTTTTGTTTGGATATTAATTCACACGTTGACCAATCCCTGTGTCAGGAGGGAAATTTCTTCACATCTGTTGCACTTACTCAAACAAGAATTAGGTCTACACCAGTAACATTTAATATATTTTATTCTTACTTAAGAGTGACTGCTAGTTTTATAAATTGTTTTTATAAGGGGTACTTAACAATTTATTTTTGAAAATGATACAATCCAACAATGATATTAATTACAATAGGCACATGAAAACGACTCAAGTTTAAATATTTTGCTCAACTAACAAGTCAAATAAAATATCAACTATTTTTTCCTCTGACATGTGTAAGGTTATTTTGGATTGTTTTAGTTAATAATTCAAAACATATCAACGATTTTACTAAAATTATCATTTAAAATAAAATATGTTTTAGTGTAATGGTCTTTGAAGCTATTATTTTTATTGTTTTAACTCTTGTTTTGTGTTGTTTTTTTCATTATTTTATTTATGTGTGAGAGTTTGATTAAAATGCAGTTAGATCATTTAAAGATGTTAATGATTTTTGTAGAAAATCAGGCATTTTGCAATCCAAATTAATTTATGAACACACACACACAAATAGGACTAGTTGTTATATTATCCTAGACCTATATTGTTATGTCAGATGTTTTTATTTGTATAATGTGATAAATCATATGATTTGGCAGGGTCTAGTGTTAGTTTTTTTACTTCCAAAAAGAAATTGTTTGTTCCCAATAGCCAAAATGATAGACAATTGTTAATAGCCATATAAAAGGTGCTAGAAAGATGCGGTTTGGATAAAATGCATTTTTTACTGTTGGTAAAGTTACCATAGGGAGGTGTGGGCATTGTAAGTGATTTGTAAGTTTAATACTACACTATACCTTGTGGAAAGCTAAACAAATATTTTCCGGTTCTATCTTCTTTTATTTTAAGGGATGGGATCAAAAATTGTTTCATATAAAATTTAAAGATTGCTAAAAATTAAGTATAAATACTTATATTTGGGAAAGTAATGGAGAGTGTCTGAAGCGAAGAAAACAAATTTGGCTATGTCAATGGCTGGTTGAGCAGATTATAGTTGGCAACAATGGGGACATACTCGCTTTCTTCTTCACCAACTTCGGTTGTTTTTTCCCAAGTTGCTACTCACGTCTCTACCACCAATGCCACAAATACCGGTGAATGAGAGGCCACTACGACAGCATTAACAATTATGTTCACAGTTAGATTTGCGATCACAAAATATAAGTCAAAGCAGACACTTTGGGCCATGTGGTAATGTGGTTGGTACTGGTAAAAGGTAGCCATATTTATTTTTCCAACCCCATGTATTTGGGGGGAAAGCCATGCCAAGCATGTCTGAACCTGGTGGAAAGCTCACAGGCTGTGCTGTCTTGTTGCAGCATATGTTGGTGGTAGGACTGACAGGTCAAACTTGGCGCTTATCGGCTGCTTTGCTATTGTGCTAACTTAAAGTATCTTGCCATAGATGACGTTAACCACCATACATATGAATAGTAAAATGTTTTCCTGCCGAAGCAACATTGTCGGCAGAGGATGTCCTTTAGTTGAAAATAAGCAATTATTCTCAGAGTTTCTTTTCTTTCTTCTTATTTATTGAAAGCAGTCCGCTCTCCTGTCCTGAACATTGAAGAGGCTGTATCACACCTGTTATTGCATGAAGAAATAAAATATTTATATTGACATATCTTAGAACCTGCTGAAGGTTCTGACTACTGAATAATTCTCTTTGGCGCGTTTGTGAACTCTGTGAAGCAAATCCCCACCGTCTATAACGTAAATGTGGTAAGCTTTCCCTCAAAGGACAGTTGTTTTCGAGCCCAACTACAGAATAAGACTTAGTTCCTTTTCGAATAGTTACATCATTGAAAAGAGAAGAGGATGATGAGAAAGTTCATATTTTAAGCAGAGCTCGAGTTTCTCTTCCGTTCTCTCGACACAAATAATATGGTGGAAAAGCTGATTGGGATTAGCTACCACATTCTGTCTATCTATCTCTACAGTTCTGCTCATGGCTGCCAGATTCTTTACTTTGTTTTTGTGCCGAAGGTGGGCCGATGATAGATTTCATTGAGGCAGTACCCATATTCACAGCCACATCGCCGTTCACAGATGAATCCCCTGGTACATCGTCGCTCAATGAAACCAGGATTCTGCGAGGGCCTTCAAATTGAAAGTGTTGCCTTAGCCATTTCCCATAAATATCTTTCTATATGTATTATCTTGACTATGGCGAGAATCTATCAGCTCCACGAGCTGCAGCAACAATCAAATTGTCAACTACAATTCATTTTCTCTTTTCGGCTTCATCACTTCACAAAGAAATCTATGCCAATTTTCTGGTATCATTTTGCGTCCTCCCTCAGCCATCACCTCGGTGCTTGGGTTTGTATCCCAATCGTACCAGTGTGAGCAAATGTCCTCTCTGATAATAATTGTGGTTACCTCAACAATTCTTTCATCCTTTTGGCTTTTGAGGTGGTCCTCATACCACTCGTCATTAAAAATACGAGAAGCAAGACCACAGAAACAAATGACCAAACCTTGTTTTCCCCCGGGGGGGACAAAAAACCACAGAATCTCCCTAGTGATCTTCTAATTATTTTCATGCGTTTACCTGTGTGGCACTTATTATATGGGGAAATCTTTTTTAATTTTTTAGTTGATCATCCAATTAGTGCTGGCAGTTTTTGTGGTTTTCTTGGTACTCACACAATTTTGTGAATCCCCCTGATTTAGCTGCAGCTAGTGCACTACGGTTGGTTTACACTCTGGTATATGCCTACTAAATAGAGGATAGCAATCGTGGTGATATCATGCCGTTGCATCAACTAGATCTATTTAGAACAGCATTTATTCTTGAAAGAACAATTTGAGCCCAGTCATTGGCTTGTTTTGCGCTCAACACTGCAATGCTCTTCTTTAACACCAAAGTCGTTGCCTCTATGGCTACTGATTTTTGATAGGGATGTTTCTTATTAACAACCGCGAGCTCACCATAAAATAAACAATTTGACTTGAAATTAAAGCTTGAATCCACCCATCTAAGATACTGGCCAGACTTTTCCTCCTGCTATGTGTTTTTCACTCTTCGAGTGTAAGCCTTTCTACAATGCAGCTTCACTTATTCTTTCCCTACAAGTAGATTATAAATTCCATCTTAATGTAGCACACTAATTCTCCTAATATTTTCTAGGCTAGCTTTCACTTCAACAGACTTGTCACTTTCTTTGAATCTTTTTTTGCAAATACCTCACATTATGGCAGCGTATTTACCACCATTGTGGATCACGCCCAGCTGGGATTTCTTGGGACTCAGTGGATTATTATTTCATGATGCCGGTTATATAAGTTCACACATTTTTAGCTTAATATTCCGTTTTTCCACCTTAATATGCTTTTGTACTGAACTATAGGGCCTAAACAAAGTTAATTCCAAAGTTTAATGTTTATTATTATTATTATTACACCGCGTCTTACTACCCGTTCGGGTTATACGCACTTACGCTAATGTGTAATGGTAGAGTGATAGTGAGATGAAATGGAGGACCTACAGTTTAACGTGGAATCCGAACCACGGTGGAGGCCTGGCATTCCCCACATTCACAAGTTAATGGTTTAATAAATTTAGCACTAGATTTCTCTACTTAAGTTCTTATCATAGTTTCATTTAGAAGTGTATTGGCCGAAGCCGAATCAAAAGCTCCCAACTTAGAAGTTTTTCCACCATTTCTAATGCCAAGCTTATTTTCTATGTGACAAAAGGCCCCATATTTTATGTAAGCATCCACCGTGGTCAAGATTGCCTGAACATTGGGCTCAAGATGTTGGTATGCTTGTCCATGCATGGTGTGGGAGAGGGAGTGTGTTCACTCGGCGGAGTTTAAGGGGCTCATAACCCAAATTGTAATAAAGTACCTTTAGAAAAAGTGCCAATACATTATTAAAAATACATTAAAAAAGCCTCAAAGTATATTATAATAAGTAGGGGACAACTTGGGCTGCTTAAAATATTACGTTTCTATACAGGCTGAATTTTGTTTTATATTTGTAATAAAAAAATCATTTGTACAGAACAATATAATGGGATTTTGAGTATCTTTGTCCTTATTTATAATCTGAAATAGATCGTAGGAATAGCCCGGTAAAACAAAGCTAAAAAAAACACCTCATGGCATCAAGTCATAAGGCTGAGTTTGACTTCGCTCCAGAACAATCTGGAAGCACAGGGGATTGAACCCGGGACATCTGGATTTGTAGCCTAATGAAAACTATATCACATATCCCTAGAATTATTAGGTACCATATGCCAGATATGGTCCATTTCAAACCACAGAGGATATTGGCGTAGTCCGAGAATTTCTTTTAGCATTGTGTCTTACTACCTATTCGGGTTATACGGCTATGTAATAACTATGCTAGTGATCTTAGGGTTGAGGAGTGTTATATTTAGAGGAAATGTACCTGCATTGGCATAGAGGGAGAGTGTAAATCCACCCCCAGTATACTTGACTAAGATTCAAACCTTGATCTCATCATCAATAGTCTAATCTACTGTTAGAGTAACACTTTATGCCATGTGGCCACCAAAGCGTTTGTTTTTTATTGTCATTCCTCTGAATCTAACTGAAGCTTCCATTTTGAAGTAACATTTATAATGTAAAACATCCTTATAGTTTGTTCTTGTCTATCGTCTGTGTCCTAATCAACTTGATATCTTGATCCAAGCAGCATCTAGCCACGACTTCTCACTTACCTCCCTCTGAACAAGTCACCTTTTTATTTATTTACAACAAAATTTTATTCATATAACTCTTAAAAAGCGCTCTGTATTTCCTAAGCTATTGACATAAATAACACAATATGTGGAGAAGAGCTGTGTTTCTAATGCTGTGTAAGGTAGTGTTTGAAAATGTTAAACGTTTAGAATTTTTTATGTAATGGCTCAAATGGATGTCAAAACGTTATTTTTCAATTAATTTAATCAACAAAGTGGACAATTAATACACCTTTATTTAATGAGAATGCTGGTAGGGAAAATTGAAAACATCAAAATATTGGAAATTATTTGCAGTTATATTTGTCCAAGAGGCAAGATAAAATTAGATCCTACCAGCCACAGGCCCCCATTGCCTTTGCCAGTTGTGTATATCAAAATAAATAAATAATTGTTTCACTTGGTTTTTAGGAGCTTGTAATCTTTTAATTTTCAATGTGGGTCTCTCTAATCAAAGCATCTTTATACCACAAAAACCTTTAGCGGCCATAGGCGTGCGTTCTTTCCCGCAAGAAAGAATGCTGTCTCGAATCACGCGGGAAAGAATGTATGTTAGTGGGCGTTTCCACCTGCCATGATTGAGTGTGGAAAGGTTTGTGACGTTCTTTCCTGTGGAGTGTCGTCTGTTGAGGTTGCCACGTGTTTTTGCCTGAACTGTTTTGACTATGTGAGTGTTTACACTTAGCAGTGAATTAGTTGTATGAAACATGACTGACATTTGTCAGGTTAGCAAACAGGTTTTTACTTAATTTATAGAGATTATAAGTTGCACCCAACATTGTGAAAAGTGAAGTCTAAAGAGTATGTGAATATAAAATTAAAAAAGTTGGATAGGATGCTGTGGTATAATTCTAGCGCAAAGTGGACCCAAAAGCCAATCAAGATTTTGTTCCGAAAAAAAAAATACATTCTCTGAGAGGCTCTTTTTGAGAAGAGCTTAAAACATTTGATAAGTCTAATAAAAGTGTATCTTTGAGTGACTAACAATATATACCTAGACTTTAATATTTTGATTTAATAATGCTAACCTGAGAGCATGAAATACCAACGTTCTCTCTTGACACTAAAGATGGACAGTCCCTCTTTTCAGACAGGTGGCAACCCTGGAGCTGACTATCCGGACATTGGTCTTGTTAAAGACAGGTGACAACCCTGGAGCTGACTATCCGGACATTGGTCTTGTTGAAGACAGGTGACAACCCTGGAGCTGACTATCCAGACATTGGTCTTGTTGAAGACAGGTGACAACCTTGGAGCTGACTAACCGGACATTGGTCTTGTTGAAGACAGGTGACAACCCTGGAGCTGACTATCCGGACAGTGGTCTTGTTGAAGACAGGTGGCAACCCTGGAGCTGACTATCCGGACATTGGTCTTGTTGAAGACAGGTGACAACCCTGGATCTGACTATCCGGACATTGGTCTTGTTGAAGACAGGTGGCAACCCTGGAGCTGACTATCCGGACAGTGGTCTTGTTGAAGACAGGTGACAACCTTGGAGCTGACTATCCGGACATTGGTCTTGTTGAAGACAGGTGACAACCCTGGAGCTGACTATCCGGACAGTGGTCTTGTTGAAGACAGGTGACAACCTTGGAGCTGACTATCCGGACATTGGTCTTGTTGAAGACAGGTGACAACCCTGGAGCTGACTATCCGGACAGTGGTCTTGTTGAAGACAGGTGACAACCCTGGAGCTGACTATCCGGACATTGGTCTTGTTGAAGACAGGTGACAACCCTGGAGCTGACTATCCAGACATTGGTCTTGTTGAAGACAGGTGACAACCCTGGAGCTGACTATCCGGACAGTGGTCTTGTTGAAGACAGGTGACAACCTTGGAGCTGACTATCCGGACATTGGTCTTGTTGAAGACAGGTGACAACCCTGGAGCTGACTATCCGGACATTGGTCTTGTTGAAGACAGGTGACAACCCTGGATCTGACTATCCGGACATTGGTCTTGTTGAAGACAGGTGGCAACCCTGGAGCTGACTATCCGGACAGTGGTCTTGTTGAAGACAGGTGACAACCTTGGAGCTGACTATCCGGACATTGGTCTTGTTGAAGACAGGTGACAACCCTGGAGCTGACTATCCGGACAGTGGTCTTGTTGAAGACAGGTGACAACCTTGGAGCTGACTATCCGGACATTGGTCTTGTTGAAGACAGGTGACAACCCTGGATCTGACTATCCGGACATTGGTCTTGTTGAAGACAGGTGACAACCCTGGAGCTGACTATCCGGACAGTGGTCTTGTTGAAGACAGGTGACAACCTTGGAGCTGACTATCCGGACATTGGTCTTGTTGAAGACAGGTGACAACCCTGGAGCTGACTATCCAGACATTGGTCTTGTTGAAGACAGGTGACAACCCTGGAGCTGACTATCCGGACAGTGGTCTTGTTGAAGACAGGTGACAACCTTGGAGCTGACTATCCGGACATTGGTCTTGTTGAAGACAGGTGACAACCCTGGAGCTGACTATCCGGACAGTGGTCTTGTTGAAGACAGGTGACAACCTTGGAGCTGACTATCCAGACATTGGTCTTGTTGAAGACAGGTGACAACCCTGGAGCTGACTAACCGGACATTGGTCTTGTTGAAGACAGGTGACAACCCTGGAGCTGACTATCCGGACATTGGTCTTGTTGAAGACAGGTGACAACCTTGGAGCTGACTATCCGGACATTGGTCTTGTTGAAGACAGGTGACAACCCTGGAGCTGACTATCCGGACATTGGTCTTGTTGAAGACAGGTGACAACCCTGGAGCTGACTATCCGGACATTGGTCTTGTTGAAGACAGGTGACAACCCTGGAGCTGACTATCCGGACATTGGTCTTGTTGAAGACAGGTGACAACCCTGGATCTGACTATCCGGACATTGGTCTTGTTGAAGACAGGTGACAACCCTGGAGCTGACTATCCGGACATTGGTCTTGTTGAAGACAGCGTTGCGCATCATGAGGAGCATCAAAGTCAAGCCTCCAATATTAAGGTTTTTTTTAAATGTATTATATTTTAAACACTAAGAAATATTTTGTTTTATTTGACGAGGGGGGGGGGGAATAATGCTAATTTGTTTGAGTAGTGTTATGTATTACATAAATTACTTATTTTATTATATTTAAAAAATATATAATCTGACACCGTAGCTGAGTCAGTAGTGGGTCTGTCTACTAAGATAAGGGTCTCGGGTTCGATTCCTGGCATGGCCGACACATTTATTATTGGTTAAATGTAGGGACTGGATGTTGTGCCTGTCCAAGTCTTAAGTTAGATTATAATACATATGAAGGAAGCTATACCAAGCCAGTAGTGGGAAAATATATGACTTGAATAAAAAACTGACCCACACCTCAGGCAGGAAACAGTACTAGATGTAAATATATATATATATAATTTGTATTTACAATGAATTCAGTTTAGCCTCATCATGCAGGGAGGGACCCAGGTTTGTATGCATATTTTAAGGTCTACCCTTATTTGCATGTCCTTCTGCTATGGTATTACACCTTCACCACTGAAATTGATAACTTATTTATCACAATTTTGTTTATCAGTTAAAGAATAACCACGAGATATTGTTAGTAAGACAATCAGTTGTACTTCATTTCTGGCCATTCAGCTTTTGGGTGTATTTTGTGAAAATTTACAAAATATGTAAGATCCCCATTTACTGATTACAAAGTTACGCAACACACATATTTCCATTAAAAAATATCAAATTCTATCAGCAGCTATATTTATAGGTGTATGTACAGTTCTAAAGCCTGCTACACACGTTTTCAACAACATTACTTCTTCTAGATAGTGTATAGTTGTCATGGATAAGGTCTCTTTGAGAGTGTGCTTTTAAAATATCACGTAAAGCAAACACTTCATCTCAACTTGGCAACCTTTGCCTCACATTCAGGCAAATTAAATTGATCAGATATTAAATATTAGTAAGATCCAACAGACCACCATCTGATATTTTACCATTCTTTCCTACATCCACAAACAAAAATTCATAGTTAGCATTTACTATTGTTGGTGAAATAATATTGTAATAGTTGTAATACAACACTCCTGTGTATGGCGGTGGCACGATGTGAATTGTTTCCCATCAAGCACCTCCCGACGTAAGTTGAACAATTCAGCAACATTTTTACACTCTTCTTACTACCTGGTGACTGAAAGAAAACATTGCGCATTAGTTTGTATAACTCGGCCAATTTCTTGTACATAAGTTAATTATGTGGCTATGTAAAGTGGGTTGGACGGGCGTGTGTGTGTGTGTTTTATAAGTAATATTTTTTATTTCAGATTTTTAAGCTACCGGCCAAAAGAGTAAAGAGAAGGTTAAGTCTAAATGAATCAAAACAAGAATAATTATTTATAAAAGTTTGTACAGAGGCTTTAAAACATCAGGAATATGCAATTTTGCCATTAAACATGCAACATTGTATGATGTTCAAAATATGTATGTGTAAGGCCTAATAACAAATATATTCAATAAAAACCAGAATTTATGTCCAGTGACAGATCATCGCACAAGAAGTGCACACTCGAGAGTCAGTATAACATCAATAACAAAGATATTGGACTGAAAAACATCACAAAAATGTGTGTTAACCGTATTTCATATTCAGACGGTGTTGTGAGTGAGAAGAGTTCTTCAAAAACCTAGGACGTGGTTTCACAAAAGGGAGGCATGAAAATTAACAGACATTTGAAATAGCCTTATTAACAGACTTAAGAGACAAGTCAGTAGACAAGCAAATTGAAGACCAACAATACAATTCATTGGAAAGGACAAATCTTCTTTCATCTATTCAGAATTCATTATAGATGTAAGAAATAAATTTGAAGATGTTGAGAATGATGCATATTTACTCACAGAAAATTGGAAATATAAAGTGAGGAGAATAAATAGATCTACACTGCATTTTAGAGAAATTTCCAGCAATGACACTCATTTTACTGGCAAACAATCCTTTATGATAAACATATGCAATGTTATTTGTGATGTACTAATATCTGAAATATCCATGAGAAACACTGTTTACAACAATGTTTTGAATTGTTTTCAAGTATTTTTCAATTAAATTAAATGAGTGATGAAATAAAAGAATGTGGGGAAAGATTAACGATCAAATATGAAACAGATATTGACAGTATATTTTGAAGATCTTAATTTTATTGAAGAAGATGCAAAATTCAAAGAGATGCAAATATTACTCCATTCATCTGTAAATTATCTCAACAGGGGCATGCAACACTGTTTTTCCCTTTCAGCTAACCACTACTTTTGCCGGAAACGTTGAATTTTCCTATTGCTGTTAACTGTAGCCCTTCCAACAACAGTACATATTTCTCTACACGTTTCTTTGTCTCTAACACTGTATGGGTACTACAAAGCGAGTCAAAGAGACTTAACAAGAAATACAACCCTTTCACTCTAACTTCACTTGCTTGATTTGTAGTTAAGGCTGTACCTAATATGAAAACCATATTAACTAGAAATACAATTATTTGACACATGATAGGACTTAGTTTTACAACTTCACTAGTGACTGTAACTCAAAAACCAAACTTTTGTAGTTACGGTTCTTTGACACTAAGCCCTCAAAATATATGAAGATATTTTGAGAACTGCTGTCATTCGAATTAGCTTCATAACCTCGACCATAAATAGCTTATGGAGTCATTCAAATTTCAAAAATCTTTGAGATGAGGACCATTCCAAATAACTTATAGAGGATTTAAAATTTTCAAATTCTTTTTTAAGTGTGGACATGATTATCTAAAGTAAATGGCTTATAAGTTCATCTGAATATCAAAAGATGTGGGGAAAAGCTTTCGAACCCCCCTTTGGGCTATGGCTCACATATAAAAACTTTTTGTTGTTAACTATAACTTGACACAAATATGGTTTTAACTTACCACATTTAAAGTAAAAGAAAAGTATAAAATCTCATTTTTGACTAAAAAAGTTTGTATTTAATTATCACACCATTATATTACTATGCTTGATGATAAAAGAATGGCACAAAAAATTACTACGCATGTAAAATAAACCTCCTTCAAATAGCGTCAAAAGTCATCCAGAGTCTAAAATTTTACATGGGAAGGACTCCGCTGCCTATCTTGGTTGAGCCCCCAAAGAGCTCCCCGAGCCCCTGGCTTCATGTAATGATGATCATTACCTTTTCAGTTTTATGCAACCAAAATGACAGTCATCAACATCACCAACTGTTTCCAGGCTGTGGTCGGGTCAGTTTAGTAAAATATATCCATCTCCCTCTATCTTTCCACCACTACATATCACATTATCACTAACTGTTTCCAGCTTGTGGCTGGGTAGGGTTTAGTAAAATTCCTCCATCTCCCTCTATCCCTCCACCACTAAATATCACATTATCACCAACTGTTTCCAGCTTGTGGCTGCGTCAGTTTGGTAAAATACCTCCATCTCCCTCTATCCCTCCATCACTACATATCACATTATCACCAACTGTTTCCAGCTTGTGGCTGGGTAGGGTTAAGTAAAATACTTCCATCTCCCTCTATCCCTCCACCACTACATAAAACATTATCACCAACTGTTTCCAGCTTGTGGCCGGGTCAGTTTAGTAAAATACCTCCATCTCCCTCTATCCCTCCACCACTAAATATCACATTATCACCAACTGTTTCCAGCTTGTGGCTGGGTCAGTTTAGTACAATACCTCCATCTCCCTCTATCTTTCCACCACTACATATCACATTATCACCAACTGTTTCCAGCCTGTGGCCGGGTCAGTTTAGTAAAATACCTCTATCTCCCTCTATCCCTCCACCACTAAATATCACATTATCACCAACTGTTTCCAGCTTGTGGCTGGGTCAGTTTAGTACAATACCTCCATCTCCCTCTATCTTTCCACCACTACATATCACATTATCACCAACTGTTTCCAGCCTGTGGCCGGGTCAGTTTAGTAAAATACCTGCATCTCCGTCTATCCCTCCACCACTACATATCACATTATCACCAACTGTTTCCAGGCTGTGGCCGGGTCAGTTTAGTAAAATACCTCCATCTCCCTCTATCCCTCTACCACTACATATCACATTATCACCAACTGTTTCCAGCTTTTGTGGCGGGTCAGTTTAGTAAAATACCTCCATCTCCCTCTATCCCTCATCCACTACATATCACATTATCACCAACTGTTTCCAGCCTGTGGTCGGGTCAGTTTAGAAAAATACCTCCATCTCCCTCTATCTTTCCACCACTAAATATCACATTATCACCAACTGTTTCCAGCTGTGGCCGGGTCAGTTTAGTAAAATACCTCCATCTCCCTCTATCCCTCATCCACTACATATCACATTATCACCAACTGTTTCCAGCCTGTGTCCGGGTCAGTTTAGTAAAATACCTCCATCTCCCTCTATCTTTCCACCACTAATATCACATTATCACCAACTGTTTCCAGCCTGTGGCCGGGTCAGTTTAGTAAAATACCTCCATCTCCCTCTATCCCTCAACTAAATATCACATTATCACCAATGTTTCCAGCTTGTGGCCGGGTCAGTTTAGTAAATACCTCCATCTCCCTCTATCTTTCCACCACTAATATCACATTATCACCAACTGTTTCCAGCTTGTGGCCAGGTCAGTTTAGTACAATACCTCCATCTCCTTCTATCCCTCCACCACTACATATCACATTATCACCAACTGTTTCCAGCCTGTGGCCGGGTAAGTTTAGTAAAATACCTCCATCTCCCTCTTACCTCCACATACATATCACATTATCACCAACTGTTTCCAGCTGTGGCCGGGTCAGTTTAGTAAAATACCTCCATCTCCCTCTATCCCTCCACCACTACATATCACATTATCACCAACTGTTTCCAGCTGTGGCCGGGTCAGTTTAGTAAAATACCTCCATTCCCTTATCCCTCCATCACTACATAACACATTATCACCAACTGTTTCCAGCTTGTGGCCGGGTCAGTTTAGTAAAATACCTCCATCTCCCTAAATCCCTCGACTACATATCACATTATCACCAACTGTTTCCAGCTTGTGGCCGGGTCAGTTTAGTAAAATACCGCCCTCTCCCTCTCACCCTCCACCATACATATCACATTATCACCAACTGATTCCAGCTGTGGCCTGGGTAGGTTTAGTAAAATACCTCCATCTCCCTCTATTTCTCCACCACTACATATCACATATACACCAACTGTTTCCAGCTTGTGGCTGGGTAGGGTTTTAGTAAAATACTCCATTTTCCTCTATCCCTCCATCACTACATATCACATTATCACCAACTTTTTCCAGCTTGTGCTGGGTAGGTTTAGTAAAATTACCTCCATCTCCCTCTATCCTTCCATCACTACATAACACATTATCACAACTGTTTCCGCCTGTGTCGGTCAGTTTAGTAAAATACCTCCATCTCCTCTATCCCTCCACCACTAATATCACATTTATACCAACTGTTTCCAGCCTGTGGCGGTCAGTTTAGTAAAATACTCCATCTCCCTCTATCTCTCCACCACTACATATCACATTATCACCCACTGTTTCCATCTGGGCGGGTCAGTTTAGTAAAATACCCCCATCTCCCTCTATCTCTCCACCATTACATAACAAATTATCACACACAGTTTCCAGCTTGTGGCCGGGTCAGTTTAGTAAAATACCTCCATCTCCCTCATTTCCTCAACTACATATCACATTATCACCAACTGTTTCCAGCTTGTGGCCGGGTCAGTTTAGTAAAATACCTCCATCTCCCTCTATCTCTCCACCACTACATATCACATTATCACCACTGTTTCCAGCTTGTGGCCGGGTCAGTTTAGTAAAATACCTCCATCTCCCTCATTTCCACCACTACATCTCACATTATCACCAACTGTTTCCAGCTTGTGGCTGGGTCAGTTTAGTATAATACCTCCATCTCCCTCTATCCCTTCACCACTACATATCACATTATCACCAACTGTTTCCAGCCTGTGGTCGTGTCACTTTAGTAAAATACCTCCATCTCCCTCTATCCCTCCACACTACATATCACATTATCACCAACTGTTTCCAGCCTGTGGCCGGGTCAGTTTAGTAAAATACCTCCATCTCCCTCTATCCCTTCACCACTACATATCACATTATCACCAACTGTTTCCAGCCTGTGGTCGGGTCAGTTTAGTAAAATACCTCCATCTCCCTCTATCTCTCCACCACTACATATCACATTATCACCACTGTTTCCATCCTGTGGCCGGGTCAGTTTAGTAAAATACCCCCATCTCCCTCTATCTCTCCACCACTACATAACAAATTATCACCAACTGTTTCCAGCTTGTGGCTGGGTCAGTTTAGTAAAATACCTCCATCTCCCTCTATACCTTCACCACTACATATCACATTATCACCAACTGTTTCCAGCTTGTGGCCGGGTCAGTTTAGTAAAATACCTCCATCTCCCTCATTTCCTCAACTACATATCACATTATCACCAACTGTTTCCAGCTTGTGGCCGGGTCAGTTTAGTAAAATACCTCCATCTCCCTCTATCTCTCCACCACTACATATCACATTATCACCACTGTTTCCAGCTTGTGGCCGGGTCAGTTTAGTAAAATACCCCCATCTCCCTCATTTCCACCACTACATATCACATTATCACCAACTGTTTCCAGCTTGTGGCTGGGTCAGTTTAGTATAATACCTCCATCTCCCTCTATCCCTTCACCACTACATATCACATTATCACCAACTGTTTCCAGCCTGTGGTCGTGTCACTTTAGTAAAATACCTCCATCTCCCTCTATCCCTCCACCACTACATATCACATTATCACAAACTGTTTCCAGCCTGTTGCCGGGTCAGTTTAGTAAAATACCTCCATCTCCCTCTATCTTTCCACCACTAAATATCACATTATCACCAAAAGTTTCCAGCTTGTGGCCGGGTCAGTTTAGTAAAATACCTCCATCTCCCTCTATCCCTCATCCACTACATATCACATTATCACCAACTGTTTCCAGCCTGTGGTCGGGTCAGTTTAGAAAAATACCTCCATCTCCCTCTATCTTTCCACCACTAAATATCACATTATCACCAACTGTTTCCAGCCTGTGGCCGGGTCAGTTTAGTAAAATATACCTCTATCCTCACACTACTTATCCCATTTCATCCTCTAATAATACTATTATCCCCCAAAACATTTCCCAGCCCTGTGTCCGGGTCAGTTTAGTAAAATACCTCCATCTCCCTCTATCTTCCCACACTAAATATCACATTATCACCAATGTTTCCAGCTGTGGCCGGGTCAGTTTAGTAAAATACCTCCATCTCCCTCTATCCCTCAACTAAATATCACATTATCACCAATGTTTCCAGCTTGTGGCCGGGTCAGTTTAGTAAAATACCTCCATCTCCCTCTATCTCCACCACTACATATCACATTATCACCAACTGTTTCCAGCTGTGGCCAGGTCAGTTTAGTACAATACCTCCATCTCCTCTATCCCTCCACACTACATATCACATTATCACCAACTGTTTCCAGCCTGTGGCCGGGTAAGTTTAGTAAAATACCTCCATCTCCCTCTATCCCTCCATCCACTACATACACATTATCACCAACTGTTTCCAGATTGTGGCCGGGTCAGTTTAGTAAAATACCTCCATCTCCCTCTATCCCTCCACCACTACATATCACATTATCACCAACTGTTTCCAGCTTGTGGCCGGGTCAGTTTAGTACAATACCTCCATCTCCCTATATCTTTCACCACTAAATATCACATTATCACCAACTGTTTCCAGCTTGTGGCTGGGTTCATATTATTAAAATACCTCCATCTCCTCTATCTTATCACCACTACATATCACATCACCAAATGTTTCCAGCTTGTGGCCGGTCAGTTTAGTAAAATACCTCCATCTCCCTCATTACCTCCACTACATATCACATTATCACCAACTGTTTCCAGGCTGTGGCCGGGTCAGTTTAGTAAAATACCTCCATCTCCCTCTATCCTCCACCACTACATATCACATTATCACCCAGTGGCGCAGAACGTTTTTATTTGGGGGGTAAATATAATCATGGGCTTTTATAGGGAATAACATTTTTTTAGATTTAAAAAAGACCAATAAAATGTAATATTTAATAGACCAAATGTTTTATTTCTCATTAATTATGGGCATGCCAAACATTAGAATGAATACACACAAAACTAATTAAGAAATAATATATCTGATGCTGCTCAACTCAAAATGATTAAAAAAAAACAAAATTAAAAGTACGTTTCCAAACACCTTTGCCCCATATTCGATACTAGCTATAAAACCACTAACTATTTCGCAATGTCAAGTTGTCGAGTCTCTTAGGGTATGCATTAAGCAGACACAGTGATTTAGTCTACGTTGCCTCATCGTAGAGCGAAGATAGTTTTTTATGCGTCCAAGCATTGAAAAACATCTTTCTGCAGTAGCTGATGTAGCTGGTATCACTATCAGAATTTCAAAATCTCTTCTGTGTGAGGAAATAAACTTCGTGTTTCCTCGTGCAGGCCTTGAAATTCGGTGAACGTGCTGGAGATGCTAGAAAAATGAATGATTTTGCTACACGTCAGCTCAGTTTTCAGCTCTTTTGGGCAAATACTTCTTTTGTTCAAAACTTCAATCATGGGTTCAGTAAATTCATTTGACTTCGAGAGTAAGATTTCCTCCAATATGCAGAACTCTTGAAAATCTGGTTGGTTGAACCTGTATTCAATTTCTCCACAGATTGTGTCCAAGGTTTCATAGTATACCGACTTCATATTATCTTTGGGACTTGCCCATGGTGACCTGTTTGTGTTTCATTGTGTTCGAGTCTTCTAGGACACGACACACTCAAGTCACCACTCCCCACGTGAATGAGTGAATACCAGACGGTATTTACAACCCCTACCTCTCTTCTGGCTCAACCCCTCCCCCTCCAAGACATTGGCACAAGTCACAAGTGGACTTGTAAAGTAACATAGCAGCACTGTCGCGCCTAGCAAAGGGCGTGGTGGAGACTGGTGATTGCTGTCCCAACACTAAGCAGTACCTACGATAGGTCAGGACTAGCCAATAAAACACTCGAAACAGGATTATATTTTAATTTTAATATGTTACCTTAGAGTGAACTGTGTATCTTGCCTCAACAAGATCTTTCTAGTATCTAAAAGTTTTATTATATTTGTTTGAGAGCGGAGGGGTAAAAATTAACTTTTTACCCCCCTCCATTTCTTGGGGGTAAAATTTACCCCCGTACCCCCTAGTTCCTGCGCCACTGTTACACCTAATTTTCCAGCCTGTGTCTGGGGCAG